>BPQB01000072.1:0-179924 GCA_019973155.2 Phanerochaete sordida
GCCTTCGCCCGTCCGCATTCTGTTCGTTTCACTTGTACCTCATCTTATCTTTAATCACACATACTATGCTTACAGTCTTTCCCTGATGTCTGCTGTGGGCGATGCACACGAGAGCGAGGACACAGAGCACGAGCTTCGCGCATAGGAAAGTGGCCCTTGGTCGCGGCCAGGGATGCGCGACTGAGTCTCGAGCTCTCGCTGTCCACGATGGCGACCTCCTTCTTATTTCAGAGTACCGGCTCTGCGATTGGAGGAAACTGGGATCTGCAATCAGTATTCTCTGTTCACCACTTTTCGAGAACCGGTGGACGTACTGTCGCAAAATCCTGGGCTCTACGCTCAAGCGACGGTCCTCAAGCTGGTTCGCGCGGAGCCTTGGCCGACGTCGGCACGGGAGACGGGCAGTCATTTACTAAGGATGGGCCGTTCTGCACCGTCCAAGAGGACATCGCGGTGATGTAGCCCAGACCATCGACTATAAAGCTAGCTGGGGCGTGAGCAGATGGAGTGCTCGAGGCCCTTGAGCTGCTCGACGACGAGCGCGCGCATCACATCGGCTGCAAGTCTAGCATCAGCGCCTGCGTCTCTGTCAGAACAGAAGGGACGTACTGTAGCCGTACGAGACGTAGAGCTTGATTGGAGTTGTAAGACGGGAAAGGCCGTCGGAGCGTCGATGCTCTTGGCCGTCTCAAGTGTCTTCTCTTTCAACACGCCCCGCGGGACACCGCGCGCAGCGAGCTCTACGCCCTCCATCCGCGATTACCTTCGACGAGCGCGAGATACAGCGCGTTCGTGCGGTCTGACCAGAGGGCGCTCGCCGCCGGATCTGAGGGTGCACATGCGAAGCTCGTGCCACCGTGCGCCTTGCATATCTGCCGAACTAGACTTAGCCGGGATTCCCATGAGTAGATAGTGGCGACAAGACTTACCTTCTCGACAATGTTCCGCCCTTCGTCCCTGATAGTGGGCGCCGGACCCAGAAGCTTGATGAAAGGCGACTCTTGCTCGGGCCACTTGCAGATGCTCTGGCCTTACAAGTCCGTCCAGCGCATGATGGCGTCGTCGCAGAGCTCGACGCATCCTGACACGTCGCAGGCCGTCAGCAGGGCTCCAGTTCATGAATATCACGAACGACGCACGGATGCCCGCGCCCGAGTTCACGATGTCGCGCAAAGCCTCCGTCGCAGCGCGGACCTTGGGCAATTGCACCACCGCGAAGGTTGTAGGAGGATTGGAGCAAGTTGGATGGTCACTGTCCCACGGGAATGAGATTGAGCACACGGAGTGGGATCAGAGAGAGGAGCTCACCTTCGGTAATAACAGCTTGCGTGCCCTCTGCGCCGATGAATAGCTTCCTCGTGTCAAAGCCGGCGTTGCCCTTGCAAGATCGCCGACGCGTCTTGATGGCCGATCCAGAGGGGAGCACGACGGTATTTCACTGGCCTCTTAACTATCATGGACCTCCGTGAGCCACGAGCAAACGCACGACGTTCAGGAACCACTTTGCCTTCGCAGTTCCGTATCGCGCAGCGTTTGCTGCAAACATTGTCATCGATTGCACGAGTTCCTAATGTTTAACTAAAGGCGAACGTACTGCTTGAGCACCTTGTGCTGATCATACCACCTATTGATGCGCCCGGTGCGAGGTCGATCTATATGGTCGAAGGTCAGCATGGCTGAGGCCTCGGATGCAAGGCACGTGGGGTACTCGCCGGAACGGACAGTGGTATTCCACGTCGCTTGAGCTCGGTGTTGATCCCCATCCGACCCATGTTCAGGCTGGCAGGCGAGGTCCGAGTCCTCTTCTACAAGATCGAGAGCGCGGAAGTATAAGTGGGAGGATAAACACGTATATATGCGCCCGGTTCGTGCACACGCAGTATGTTGGAAGGAATTGTGAGAAAGTGTGTAACTTTGCAGTCAGATATCGAGATGCTTCGTTGGAAAGCGTAGGGTACGCACCATAAATTTCGAGGATTTTGTCCATGTCGCGCATGTCCACACATATTGCTCCTCCTACCAGTGCCATTCTAGCGAGGTACCGCCACCGTAGGTCACAACGGGGATAAGGTGCTTATTCGCGAGCTTCACGATGGCGACGAAGCCTTCCGCAGGTTATGGGAATGCAACCACAGTAGGGTCAGAGTCTGCGCGCCGAGTCAGCGGAGAGGGTCGAGCAGGTCAAGCATACGCACCCGGACGGTCGTCATTCCCGCTGTACCCGTGGGCGTGCAGCATCTTCGGGGTTATCAAGACCCGCTTCGGCGTCTCGCTAACGTCTCCGAGGCGCTCACGCAGTTCAATCGCGAGCTAAGTCGCGTCGATCTTGACCTCCTTCGCGGCGAGGTCGCGCACTGGCACCGTGCTAGTGCGGACCATGCCTTCAGACTCAGAGACTACCAGCGCCGTGTTCGCGCGCGTTGGACGAGCATGGAAGGATGTTGGCGTAAGTAGGACATTGGCGTCGACCTCGAGCGCATGGTTCCGCAGGCCAGAGGTCGATGAGGCGGGGCTGCTGAAGAGGCGTACCGCGCGGCCGCAAGACGTGCACGAGGCGCGAGCGGTTCAGAAAATCCTCGGCAGGCATATCGCGGACGTCGAAGTCGTCGCTGTAGAGTGGGAAGGACTGGCAAATGCGTGAGCTCCGTAGAAAGGAAGTCGTGTGATGGTTCTGGGCAGGCGAGCGAGGCGGGGCTGTGCTGGTTATGTGCTCTGCGGTAAAGGAGTTACAGCCGCCCCAAAGTAATGTCGCGACTCGCGGGTATGGCCTTGGGCAGCATCCACCGGTTGTGGAGCAGTTGCAGGTGTAACTGGGGGTACGCGAAGCCGGAAGGTCTCGCGATGCAGTTCTTTGTCAGTGGGGCTCTAGATATCGCCTGGAGGGCCAAAAGGAGCAAATAAGACGTGACGAGGGGAAAGGGTGAAGAGATGAATGGGGGAGATATCGAAGGCAAGCGTGTGAGATAGGGCAACGGGGACACGCAGAACGACCATAGCGGATGTTGATACTTTGAGGATGGGCGATGTGCGACCGAAGAACAGGACAAAGGTTTGCCGAAAACGCCCCCCTTCGGTGCTAAAGCAAGCCAACGAACGGCACGTCAGTCAAAGCGCGAACAGCGTAGACCGAGCATGCTCACCTTCGCGTGTCCAAAAAGACAGTTTGTCCTCTCCAGCGCGGTCTCGTCTTTGGAGACCAGGCTATTTGCTCGCACCCTCTCCGGCCTCGAGCAGGCAGCCGGCTTCGAACCGACGGTATCGTTGGCAGCCGCCGCCCGCCTCGGCCGGATCCTTCGGCCCGTCGTCCTCTTCTCGACGCCTTGCAGATTCTCGGCGTCGAACCGTCCACAGCCGTCCGTGGACGCACATCCTGCTTGTCTGTGTCTTGGCAAGAGATGCTAGCGATGGCGTGGTCATAGATGGCATCTCGTTGGGACCGACGTCGACGGCCCACGTGGGATGGTCGCGGACTCCCGTCGCCTGGATGGACACGGGCAGAGGCGTCCCGCGTTGGACACGTTGTGGCGCATTGTGTTGTTGCCCATGGTCGGAGCGGATGGCGACCTCGGTTTCTGCGAGGACGACGTTGAACTGAGGAGGTGGATTCTGTGTCTCGAGAGCATGCGAGGCGGGGGCATGCACTCCGTCCATAGCTTTCCCGCGCCTGATGTCGTTTACATCCAGAGTGGTGAGGCACGTCGATCGCACTGCGAACGCTAAGATCAGCGCCGGCGCATGGAGACACGACCGATGGGACGCACCTAGCATCGCGTGCTTGCACAGTGCGAGCCGTTCCTCCACTGCAGCCTCGAGCGGTATCGAGCCGCGTCGACGTCCGAGCTCTTCAGGGCGGCCTCAACCATTTCCATGACTGTGAGCGCATCCGCGTGCCAGCCCGTGCTTCGCAGCGAACGCTAGCGCAGACCTCGAGCTTGCCGGCTAGAATGCGACCTACCGCATTGTCTTCTCCTCGTGTTTGGCGACGAACAGTCGGCAGGCAGGCTCTTGCCCGGATACAGCCTTCTTGTCGTCGCGACATGGCGTGGAGGGCCGGGTGAGGCGCACGGGCTCGAGGCGCGGTCGCTGGCTCGCGAATAAGTGATGGGGGTGTTCTAGGGCGACGGCGGCGCGAGGCGTGAGGTGGCGTAGCACAGAATGCGGATGTGCGAGGCTGGCTGAAGGATTGGAAGAAGGGGGAGCTTTGCGGCGAGGTGAGTCGCAGGGCACGTCGCTGACGCGTGGCATCCGTAAGGCGAACTGAGGGCGGGCGGACGTTGTTGATTTTCCTGTTCGTGGGTGGCGGCGAGGGTGCTGCGAGTTGTGGTCAGGGCGCACTTGAGAGGCTCGGAGACGTTGACGAGCGCGTTCGAGGCCATCCTGTCTCTCGATAGATGAAGACGCACCAACCGCTGGCGCGCAGGGTGCATCCCGTCGCCGCTTCCGCCAAATTACTGCCCTCATTTCCTCGCGTTGCTCCATAGCTTCCGAGAACACCAGTCTTGAGGGTCTTATGACTGGCAACCCCGAGCGACTTGACGTGGAGCATGGCACTCGAGAGAGACTTCGGCGACGTCGAACCGACCCAAAGAGCTGATGCCCAGCTTCTGTAGCCTCTAGTAGGAAGGTGCTTCGACCAAGTCTTGCCTCCTGCGAGGCTATCGCTGCCAGAGCTGCGCCCAAAGACCTTGGAAGGCAGCGAGGTTTGTTGGAGCCAGTCTCGGAGTGGAAGCCTCGAGAGTCATAGTGGCCACGGAGAAGATGTTGAGAGCCG
Organism: Phanerochaete sordida; assembly: GCA_019973155.2. NCBI lineage: Eukaryota > Fungi > Basidiomycota > Agaricomycetes > Polyporales > Phanerochaetaceae > Phanerochaete > Phanerochaete sordida. The sequence continues at coordinate 4,772 of BPQB01000072.1, forward strand.
CCATAGGAGATTCGGGGTGGTGATCCGCGGAGAGGCGGTAAATTTGAGGTACAGCGTGGGCGACAAGGGTTCTTGAGAGGACTTCAGGGCAGCTGACCGAGCACGAGACCGAGTGAACGAGTGCTCGGAGGGACAGGGGTGGGAGTCTTGGGATTGAGCAACTACTACGTCTCCGTGCGCTCGTGCGTGGCGAGAACTTGGACGTTCGCGCGGGTGCAGAGGCAGCCTAGGAAGGTGCGGAGCGTGAGCCAAGGTGTTGCCATCAAAACGCATACGCACGAGGTGAAGGCATGCAGCTCGCGTAAAATCTCGTACCTCTGCCATTATGCTCGCGCAGACGCTTCCAGATATCCCCGCAGGTCGCCAGAAGGCCTCTGTACCACGGTATGAGTGTAAAGCAGCGCAGACGAGTAGCGGACGCACCAAGCCGCACTCGAGCGCGCCGCCTCCCGGGAATCGCTTGGAGCCACCTACACCCACAGCGTGGCACTGCACAGAAGCACAGGACTGCCCACACGGGAGCCTGATTCGCAAGATGGGCGGGATTAATGTCGATGTGCTCAGGCTATGCGGGGCGGTCAGGAGGCTTGGGCACAGCCGGCGGTGGTCGATTTGGAGTCAAGGGAGCTCAGACGTCCCGATGGACCAGTTCAAGCCCAAGCTCTGGGGCCGGACGGTAAGCAAGGATGTCGTTGAGATGGGGACATGGCCGTTGGCCGCAGAGCCCGCCCGCGTCCTTCGACCGCTGGCATGCACGTGACCGTGCTGCGCCGGCATGACACTCCGCCGCTTTCGGTCGCGCCTGCTGCCAAGACAGCACTCGGATGTCCTCGAGCACCAGCCTGCGCGGAGAACACCGGAAGACGTCTCTTATCACGGAGAAGAGATACCCACTCCCAGTCGAAATCATCCATCGCATTACGTATGCCCCTCGCTCCGACCGAGCACCTGGACAACTCATCTACCCGTCGGGACGCAGGCAAAACCTCGCCTGCCATGTTGCCTCTCTGAGTACGTCTGAGGTACGTCGCGTCGAGTTGGCTTTCCTTCCAGCTGCCGTTTGCGACAGTCTTGCGTCTGTCAGGGAACATTCGGACCTTGTCCAGTGCCTGCCAGTGCTCACGTCGCCTCGCTCCTTAGCAGATTGGGCCGCAAGCGACGGCCTGCAGCTGTTGCAGACAAGTCAGGTTTCCTCTCATATGCCATGCAGCTCGCGGCCGACTTCAACTGGGTCTAGGGCGAAGGCGAGCGCTGATCTCGACGTTGCCAAGAGAGCTCCGCGCCCCAGTCTCAACGCATGACCTCACCAAGGCCCCTCAAATGACCACCTTAATCGCCTCCCGGCTGGGCTTACCTTGAATGTATACAACATGCTTTCCTGCACACAATCCCGGCTTGTCAGCGCTAGACATTCGCAGACTTGGCGGCACATCACCACGGGCAGAGAGTCTATCGCGCCACTGCACGCCGTACACGGCGCCCACGCCAACAACCAGAAGACTGCGCGCAACATGCGCGAGGTGCTGGCGATATGTCCCGCGCGTTCCAGGACGTGCGCGCTCCGCACGTCGACGTATGCACGCGTGACATTGCAATACCTGCATTTTTGGGGATGGTCTCGAGTTACGAGTATAATTACTGAAAGAAGACAGTCCACGAATACGATATTCACGTTCTGGAGCTCGAAATTATTTGGAGAACGTTTGCCGAGCCCGGTAGTGCGAATGACGAGGACTCATGAGGAGGCCATTAAGGTACGCTCTCCTGTCCCTTGACAGCATACTAAACTCTTGATCTGTGTACAGGTCATCCATACACGAGCTGATGCGACGGATTTGCCACCTTCGCGATGACGTCTCCTGCGTGCATGCAGACTGGGACTACGCCGTGCTCCTCGACGAAGCGCTACGCAAAAACCGGGTACGTGCACCCGCATTTTCGTACTCGTGCTAGAGCTGACTCCGTCTCACCTGCAGCAATGGTACGGGCTTGTTCGCGAGATTGCGCAGACAGCGCGTCCGTGCGAGCGAGTGACAGACACGCGGGACGCAGCGCAGAGTCTTCTGGGCGATCTCGAGCGCGTCCTGCGGCCGCGCGCGGTGTCGCTGTAGCGTATGTATACCAGTATCTTCCTACAGGCTGTACATGGCGTTGTACGAAGCTCATAAAATAAAAATCCGCGAAACAAGATCGGAACTACGATATCTAAGCAGCAGACTAGACCATGTTCGGATCACCGTACAGCACCATCGCCGAAGCAGGATTTTCCGGCACTCCTTCCGAGTCCTCTTCACTCTCCCCATCCTCTGCCTCCGGCCCAGGAGCTTCTGCACCAATGCTTGCCGCCGCCTCAACGTCCTCCATGGGTATATTCTCGCCAGCCGGAGGCTGTGGGCTGCCGACGCCTGCTGCAGCGCGCCCTTTGAGCGAGTTCCACCACCGCACGACGTGGGATACGGCAACGGACGGCAGCGCAACAAGCTGTCTCCACCAGGTGACCTCCGTCTCTCGCTGCGCGGAACTGTGCTCCGGTGATGGATCTCCTTGGGAGGATACGGCTGGCTCGGGACTGGATAGGACCGCAGCGCTCTCTGGTGGAGGCAATCCGTGGTATGGAGAAGCGGACGCTGTAGAAGCAGGGGATGGCAGGCTGCGACTTCCCTCCCGAGCATGCTCCCGGATCTTGCGTAGAACGGAGCATTTCTCTGTGATCTATATTGCACTCATGTTGGAGCCAAAGGCAGTTGGTGTCTTCCTCACACTTGTTGATTCTCTTGTGGGTACTGTGAATAACGAAATGCAATTCCCAGGTGATGTACCCATCGGTGGTCAAGGAATAAATCCTTTCACATGCATGTGCCGCACGTCGGAACTCCGTGCACCAAAGCTGCGACTCCGTGAGCATACCATTGGCCCTCCGTTGTAACCTTAAGATAACATTGCAGAGTTTCTTCCATGCTGCAGGGAACGTCTCACTGGTATGGTTTGCTGCAAACGCGTCCAGCGCCAGGGATATCTTCTGCAAGATGGCCTCGAAATGGGCTTGCTCAGTAGTATGCAGTTTCATGTAGTGAAGCCACCGCTCAGCAATCAAGAAGAACATGCTGAAGTGTTCCTCACTTGCGGTTGAAAAATCTTCGGTGAACCACTGCAGTAACAAGACAACCGTTTCGGCAGCTGTTGTGCCTTCATTTGAGGGCACTGTCACAGCAAGGCCAATCAGTATTGCTTCGATTGGACGGACAAATGCACTAGACGAACCTAAGATATTATCTGATGTGATCTTGAGCCTCTGGTACTTTGCGAGCTGCAGACCAATAGACTCATACAGACGTCTGAGCTCGTTTGTGTACCCAGATACAGCACTAAAAAGTCCACAGAGGGCGTCTGAATACCATTGGAACTCGTCGCCAGCTTCAGAGTACAGATACTGTAGAATGACCCACATATCCATTCCAGGGCTCAGATTTGGATGCTTCTTAGCCTGAACAGTGGCCCACTTGAGATCAGCAACCATGCACTGGCCAGCAAGTTGCTTCCCTGACTTTGTACATCCTGAATCCCAGCTTTCCAAGGGAAGGAGCATTTCGAGAGAGTTACGGCGATGAGGCCCAATTTTTTCAGCGTACTTCGTGATCTGTTCTACAAGCCCGTTGTTATTGTTAGGCAGGCCAGATTGATTCCCTGAAGTGTCCATGTCTTCTAATACTTTGTGTGGTTTGTCAAGAATATTTTGCTGCATGGCAAGAAGAATGGTCCTCCACAGTGTAAGATATGCAGCACAACGATCTTCCATGTCAAAAGTGTCATCCAGAGAAGAGTTGCAACCCAAATCAGCACATTCTGCTATGTAGATGTGTACCCGCATGTTTTGTGATGAAATTTTCGCCCAGTCAAGGGCACGAAGCAGAAGTGCCGTCTCTGCAATGGCTTCCAGAACCCAGTTTGCGAGATCGCTGACACTGCTTGTGCTCAGCGAGGGATCTACCTCCTTGATGCAGTCTACAGCAACTGATTTTACTTTGGTGGCTGTGTATGACTTCCTATCAGGCTTTCCTCGTACTTCCCGGCAGCTTTTGAGGTCCCTGTCTCTCCAAGAGCTCACCATAGAAGGCCAAACTGTGGCAGAGTGTGCTTGATGATAACTTTGCATAGCACTCCGTAGCTGTTGCCATCCAGATTTGTACCAGGGCACATCATCTCGCTCCAACTGGGGCTTTGACCATTGCGCAGTGAATGACACAGCGCCGTAGATGCAGAGGCACTGTGCCACCGAATATGCTATAACACAGGCCCAGGCGGTAGGCGACTTGTACGGGCAGCGCTTATAAATGATAGGGAGGAGTGTGAACATTGCTGCTGCAATCAGGAAAAGTGCGGCAAATATGGTGATGATGATGGCGACAATGTTGTCTAGTGTCCACAAGAGCACAACGACGCCGCAGAGAAAAAGCACCATGGCAAGCTCCAAAATGGCGGGGATGGACGCCAAAGTCGCCGCGACGTTCCAGGATTCCCACGCCTCAATACGGTCCTGACGAACAAGCACGTTCTCTCGGGGTAGAGCCAGAGGGGAATTCCAGCGGAGGTACTCGCGAAGCCACTGCTTCGCAAGGATTCCAAAGAGGGCGGCGGAGAGGCTGAGGACCAGGCTGAGAAAGAAAAGGATGTTGATCGCCCGTACAGACGTAGGAGGGGAGAACGATTGTGCGTTGATCAGGGATGTAAGAGTAGAGTTGATGGTGGACGATATGATCGTGCCCGTTGAGCGGAGCTGCATGGAGACGATGAGCGCGAGGAGCTGGTTAGTGGTGGAATCGTCGTCGTCAGTGAGCATTGGGTAGGTCTGCACAACGAATGCAGTGAGGAATGCGGAGAACAATCCAGCCTGAAATAACATGTGCAGTGAGAGTTCTGGATCGGAGAGAATAATTAGAGACGCACAAAGACCAGAAGCGTATCGATATCTTTCCCATAGTACTCCATCTCTTCGGTGTCATGCTTGAACAGGTGCCCTTCAATACCCGCCCACCCTGACACCTTCTCCGGTGGCTCGAGCTTTGGCTAAGAGTCAGATTAGCGATCTTATTCTGGCTGCATGATGCGTACTTTGGACAGTGCATCGATAAGCTTCGTTAGGAGGTCCTGAGGAACGGGAACCGCGGTCGCAGCTGCAGGCTCGTCGGTGGGGGCGCCGGCCATGCCGGCGGGTGGCTCAGGCGAGGGCTCCTGCTGCGATGGCTTGGGGAAAGGCTCATGGCTGCTAATCTCACCCGCGTCCGACGCTGCGTCGGTACGACGCTCTTCCACTATATCTTCAGCGGTGAAAGCAGCACTTGTGGCGCCATGAGCCGGATCCGGGAGATCGACTTGGGAAGGACTAAAGCTGGACGCTGCCCTCGACGGCGAGGGCGAGACGTTCGACATGTGGACGGCGAGGTGGAGGTACGAGGCAAGCCTTGTGGGAGAGCACGCTGCAATCGGTGTGCACCCTAGGACAGGTCTCTCACCGAGGCGCGCACGCATGCAGGGAAGCTCGTGATGCACCGCGTTGCTTCGTGTACCTGTGTGCATGGCCTCTACACGTGCACGACAAACATGCTTCCTCTTATCGCAACGCAAGCGCCACGCGAGAACGTCACATGCAGTACCTACAAAGGAAGCCGCGATTCTTGCGGATATATCGAGATCAGCGAACATCGCATGCATTGGGTATACTGTATATGCATCGAGAGGCGTATGGCGTACGATACATCGGAGGTCCGATAGAGCGATACCACTTCTCGCGTTTGTGCAAAGCGGAAGCCACGCTCGATGCGCATAGTCGTACGGATTGTCCGAATAGGCCTGTCCCATCTTCAGTCATGGGAACGAAGGGCAGAAAACTAGGAGATGCACCTTGCCATCATTGAACTGGATGTGTGCGCCGCGCGCGTGCTCGATAGTCTTCGTACGCCCGACGGTGCCCGCGCCGCGCTCGTCGTAGAGATACTCACGCTTTACGATGCTTATATTTGCTCACCAGTACCTATCACGATCGAAGTCAGCTCGCGCATAGTCGTAGACGGAGGCTGCCTACATGTCTCGTCGAGCCGTGTCGCCCGCTTGGCCATGTCGTGCACGAGACTGCGAGCGCGCGAGCCTGCCGTCCGTTTTGAAGGGACGCTGCGAGTGAGAATTGCCTGCGGTGGGCATCAGCGCCGCGGCAAAAGAGGGAAGCCACAGCAACATATGTCCCGCTGTGTATGTACGTACCATAGCCGATATGTCCAACAACCGTGGCCACGAGTCCGCTGCGCGCGACGTCTTTCTCCGTCGCGTACACGAGCAGCGCCGGGAGTTTGCTCACGGGAACGCTACGCTGCCAGTATCAGCAAAGTTCGCAGGAGGTATTCGCCAGGGCTGCATACTAGACATCTGTGCGCCGATATCTGGGACTGCCTTAGACCAGCGCGAGGCCCTAGTCCGACGCGTCCTGGCGGTCGTATCTGAACACACTCGCCTCCGAGTTGGGGCAGAGCAGGCAATGCATTCTCCATTGCATGTCTTGCAGAGATGTCGAGCGACAATTAGATCTGAGTTACGCAGCGTAAGGACCGGTGAAGAAGCGCACCTTCGCGACGATATTCTGGCCATCGTCCATGATAGCGGGCCCACGGGCCCTGGAGCTTCGCGGGCAGCGGGTCCTTCCCGGGCTACTTTCGCATGCTCTGACTGTACGGGTTCGGAGAGTGTACTCAGGTTTCGCCGCACAGCGGGACATATTCTCCGATACCGCAATCTGGTAAGCGCCTGTGAGAGCACGTAGGAGACGTACGAATACCGATAGACGAGCCCGCGATCTCGCGTACGGCTCCAGTCGCGGCACGGACGTCGAAGAAGTGAACGATCGCGACGCCCGTTGGGAGAAATGGCGTGTGGCGCGGGATGGTCACTTCCACTGGCCATAAATCAGCCCTGAAAGCGTACATTGAGTACGGGCGATCAAATATGCGTCCCTTCAGTAACGACTGTTGATGTGCCCTCCGCGCCGATGAGCACCTTCGGGGCGTCAAACCACGGGTAGCTCATCCGTGATCGCTGACCGGTCTTGAGGAGCTCGCCAGGGGGGTGCTCGACAGTCTGCTATCCGCCTGTGAGATGTCAAAAGCCTTCACAAGAGAAGAGTGAAACGCATCACGTCTATGAACTGTTCGCCCTCCAAAATCCCGTATTAAATAGCGTTGTCTACGAGCAGATGTGTCCATGAGAAAGGCTCAGCTGCGGTCCAACTACCCCGCTGGGCAGGAAGAGAGTACCTACCGAGAAGAAGAGCGGCCGAGTTTTCGTCTATAGGAAGCCGGTGTAGATGCAGCAGTTGATTCCTATCCGCATATATGCGCCCAGGTCGCGCGTAGACGATGCGAGGGAACACGTGAAGGGAGTGAAGCATGCGGTCAGAGGCATGTACTTCGTCGGAAGCGACGGGCCGCGTACCATAGATCTTGAGGATGTTGTCCGTGTCGCGCAGTTTCACGCGTATTGCTTCTCTTCGCGTGGCGCGCCAGTGGCCTTTTAGCGACGTGCCTCCGCCGAATTGCAGAGCGGGAAAGTTGTGCTTGCTTGAGAGCTTCAGGATGACACCACGTCTTCCTTAGTTTGAAGAAAGGCGGCCACGAGCACATCAGAGGCTGCGTGCCGAGTAAGCATGAGAACGTCGGACAGATTACAGCAGGCGCACCTGTGTGATAGTCGTCCTCGCCGTACTGGCGAGTGTGCAGCACCTCCGGGTCTATCGAGACCTTCTCCAGCTTTCCGCCAGCATCTCCTAGGTCTCCACGTATCTTCTAGACAAGGATTGCCGCTTTGACCTTCATATTTTTGAGGTGGAGTCGTGGAACGACGCCGAGCTAGACTTGACCGGCTTGGTCTTGCGTTCGGTGACTGCGACGGCAGCAGCTGACGCGATCGCGCCCGTCGCGCGAGCAGGAAAGAACGCTTTCGGAAGGAGGAGAGCTGCAGAGCGCGGCGTAGCCCTGGGCGGTTGCCAACGCCTATGGCGAGGTCGTAGGGCAAACCGAACCGATCATGGCTGCAGGGCGTGCGCGAGGCGCGATCGCAGCGGGGAGATCCAGAATGGTCGGCGTCCATGCCGCGGGCGCCGATGAAGCTGTGAAGCTTTGAAGACGCAGGCGTCGTGGCTGTGAAGTGGTGAGGAGAGAAAAATGGGTTTGCTCTGCAGAGGATCAGTCGCGCGACGGGTCTGAGTAGGCGAACGGGACGGAGGCAGTGCACGAAGCGCGTGCCGGCGACGCACGTGATCGTGGCGCTTCATGTCACCGCGGCATCCACGGCAGTCGCAAGGACTTCCTCGAGCCTCTTACGTGCAGCGGGAAGCCCTCAAAATCTCTAAAACGCGTGGAGAAGGTACAAATGCCTATGAAGGCTCCGCGATTTATTGAACATCGCTCCCGCATCCCCCGAGGAGCCCGCGACGCCTAGAGAATATATTCTCGGCCATGGTCAGCCACACAGAACGTAGCAGGACGAGGTAACCCGGGACACAGGTCGAGCACGGGCTTTTCATAAGACAATAGATTTCTGGACGCAGTAACAAGTGCGCCAGCGAGCATCCAGCTCTCGCTATCCACTCTCGCGTCCTGCTTCTTGTCCGCGACCACCGTACTGCGAGAACCTAGCGCGGCCGCCTGCACTCAGCATTCGACCACTGTCCGAAAGTCTATAGACGTACTTTCCGGCGAAACTCGGCCTTGCGCGAAGGTAACAATCCTTGAGACGGTGAGCGCCGTGCTCTGGTCGAAGTCGGAACCGAGTAACGGGCTACAATATGCGAAGGACCACCTGTCGTCCACCTAGAGAGACGACGTTAACTGCTGCTTGATGGGCCGAGAAGCGGGAGCGGGGAGACGGACTCCGCTGAGCCATTCAGCTACTCGAGAATCAGGGGAAGCATCACCTAGGCTCCAGTATTCGCAGAGTCGGTGCCTGCGTCTCGATGGTCCCAGAAGGGACTCACCGTCGCTGTACGAGAGGTAATGGTAGAATCAATCCATGTTATAGGGTATGACTCTGGGGCGTCGGTGGCGTCGGCCGCCTACAGCGTCGGATCGTCCAAGATGATGCGCAGGAGGCTCCCCGCCGCTGTCCGCGATATGCCTTGCGCGCCCTCTACACGCGCCTACGCCTCTGAAGTGCAGAGCGCTTTCCCATCGCGATCTCTCCCAGGACGCAGTCGAGCTCGCCGGCAAAAACGCGCATGCGCTGGCGAAGTGCGCAGCCGAGCAGCTCGCGAGAGCGGCGGCGGATGTTCGGACGCAGTGCCGCCTCAGACAGCGTGTCGTCCGCGCCTGGTGTGTCTTGTCGATGGTCGCGGTCGCGAGCCCTGCGGCAACGGCCGCGCAGCTCGACCAAAGCGTGACGTCGCCGCGCGCGAGAGGGTCTTGGGGCGGCTTGGGACGTTCGAATACGCTGACGTCGGGCGATCGCAGGTGTCTGGGCCCGCGCGAGTGGCGCACGATCTGGTATGGAGTTTTTGGCGCGTAAGCGTCGGGATATCGCGTCGAGGGCCGAGATGAATGGACGGGACGCGTTGGAGGCCGGGGCAAGGAGACGGATGGGGCGACATGAGGGACAGACATGAGGCATACGGCGAAGTAGACAGAAATAAGGGTCGTGACGGGCATGGAACATTTGACGATGGACAACTTGAGGCCGAAGAGCATGTAGAACGCCTGCCTTCGGTCCTGTAGTACGTCAAAAAGCAACAGATCAGCAACAGCGCGAAAGGTACGAAACTAGCATGCTCACCTTCTCGTGCGTTCGACAGGGCCTCATCCCCAGCGACCAAAGTCTCCCTCGCATTGCCTCGAGCCTCGAGCTGGCAATGATCGTCCGCGGTCGCCATCCGCCTCAAACGGACCCTTCGACCCCTCTTCCTCTTCTCGAAGTCTTCGGAGAACTCGACGTTAGAGCCGCTCACTCCTTGTCTTATAGGCGTGAGCTCCTCGTCCCTCTCCGAGAGGTCCTCGCGATAGCGCGATCATGCGCGAGATGTCGTCGGGACCGGTGTCGACGGTCGGTACGGAATGGCCGCGGAGGCGCGCCGCTTGGATAGACACGGGAAGAGTCGTCCTGCGGCGGACGCGTCATTGTGCTGATGTTCGTGGTCGAAGCTGATCGCGACCTTGGTTTCCTGGTCGGACGGCGTAGATCTGAGGCAGCGGGTTTTGTGTCGCGAGAGCTGGCGTGGCGCGAGCATGCATCTCGTCCACGGCCTTCGCGTGCCTTGAGCCCTTTGAAGCCGCCCAGGGCGACCAGGACAGTTGATTACACTGCCAGCGCAGATGTGAGCCCCAGCGCGCGGAGACATGACTGACGGAACGCACCTTGTCTTTCATGCTTGCCAAACGCGAGTAATCTCTGTCCGGCAGTCTCGATTCGATCGCCCCGTGCGCACGTCGGAGCGTTCCAGGTCGGCCTCCATCAGTTGCAACTCTCAGCTCGTCCGCGCGGTACACCTTCGTACGCCAGCAGCCCGTGTATGGCATCGAACGCCAGCGCGGACCTCGAGCTTGGGCTTGCAGGATGCGTTCTTCGGCGCGGTTTCCCACTCGTAGCGGGCGACGAACGGCCGGCAGACAGGCTCTTGCCCTGATACAGCCGTCCTGTCGTCGCGCGATGGATTGGAGAGCTGGGCGAAGCGCAGGAGCTCAAGGCGCGGTCGCTGGCTCGCGGATAGGCGACGGGGATGTTCGAGGGTGATGGCGATGGCGGCGCGAGGCATGTGATGTATCGTGGAATAGTATGGATATGCGGGGCTGATGCGCTGCATGATTGGAAGTGGAGGGAGAGCGCTGTGGTGGGGACGATAACAGAGCACGTCGCTGGAGCGCGGCACGCGTAAGGCGAACCGAAGGGTGGGTGGACGTTGTTCATTTGTTCGTGCGTGGGTGGCTGCGACGGTGCTGCGAGTCATGCCCAGGGCGACCTCCCGAAGCGCGGAGACGTTGACGGGCGCGTTCGAGGCTATCCTGTTTCTCGGTAGATGAAGACGTACCAACTGCTGGCACGCAGCGTGCATCCCGTCGCCGCCTCGACCAACTTCCGGCCCTCCTGTCCTTGCATCGCTTTATAACTTCCGAGAACGCCAGTCCTGAGGGTCGTATGACCGGCAACCTCGGGCGACTTGACGCGGAGCATGGTGCTCGAGAGAGACTTCGGCGACGTCGAACCGACCCAAAGAGCTGATGCCCAGCTTCTGTAGCCTCTAGTAGGAAGGTGCTTCGACCAAGTCTTGCCTCCTGCGAGGCTATCGCTGCCAGAGCTGCGCCCAAAGACCTTGGAAGGCAGCGAGGTTTGTTGGAGCCAGTCTCGGAGTGGAAGCCTCGAGAGTCATAGTGGCCACGGAGAAGATGTTGAGAGCCGCCATAGGAGACTCGGGGTGGTGATCCGCGGAGAGGCGGTATATTTGAGGTACAGCGTGGGCGACAAGGGTTCTTGAGAGGACTTCAGGGCAGCTGACCGAGCACGAGACCGAGTGAACGAGTGCTCGGAGGGACAGGGGTGGGAGTCTTGGGATTGAGCAACTACTACGTCTCCGTGCGCTCGTGCGTGGCGAGAACTTGGACGTTCGCGCGGGTGCAGAGGCAGCCTAGGAAGGTGCGGAGCGTGAGCCAAGGTGTTGCCATCAAAACGCATACGCACGAGGTGAAGGCATGCAGCTCGCGTAAAATCTCGTACCTCTGCCATTATGCTCGCGCAGACGCTTCCAGATATCCCCGCAGGTCGCCAGAAGGCCTCTGTACCACGGTATGAGTGTAAAGCAGCGCAGACGAGTAGCGGACGCACCAAGCCGCACTCGAGCGCGCCGCCTCCCGGGAATCGCTTGAAGCCACCTACACCCACAGCGTGGCACTGCACAGAAGCACAGGACTGCCCACGATTCGCAAGATGGGCGGGATTAATGTCGATGTGCTCAGGCTATGCGGGGCGGTCAGGAGGCTTGGGCACAGCCGGCGGTGGTCAATTTGGAGTCAAGGGAGCTCAGACGTCCTGATGGACCAGTTCAAGCTAAAGCTCTGGGGCCGGACGGTAGGCAAGGATGTCGAGAGGATAGAGACATGGCCGTTGGCCGCAGAGCCCGCCCGCGTCCTTCGACCGCTGGCATGCACGTGACCGTGCTGCGCCGACACTCCGCCGCTTTCGGTCGCGCCTGCTGTCGAGACAGCACTCGGATCTCCTCCAGCACCAGCCTCGTCGGAAGATACCGGACCATGTTGAAGCGTCTCGCGCAAGGCTAGGGCCAAACTCAACCCAAAACCTATACGCAGGGACAAGGGGTAAGTACGAGGGCAGCTGGCGAGTCCAGGAACCGGGGTCCGAGGTGTGCCGAGGTAGGCGAATGCGCGAGGACGAGCGCGAAGCGCGAGGCTCGCAAGAGCGAGGGGCGAAGTCAAGGAAGCTCAGGCGGATGCGAAATACGATGACATGGGGGCTCTATTGCTTGGGGGAAAGGGTACTACGTACAGGACTTTTGTAGGCTACGTCGGAAGAAAGCTACGGAATAAAATCGAGAAACTTCGGGGATAAGCAGAAAATGCGAAAGGGCGTACGGAACGATGACGAAATAGCGTTATGTTCGCGCCACATCGCGAGGCGTAGACCAATCGAGACCGTGCGTATCCATGCGACGGGGTGCTGGCGCAGAGGTCGCGAACGCGGTGTGCGAGGCCGAGATCGTGCGCGCGAGGCTCGCGGGCGCTTAATGACCGAGGTGCGAGGTTCGGCGTGTGCGAACGCGTTCGGGAACGCGAGGCGCGGTGCTTGCAGGCGTAGCGCGGCGCGGGGCGCATCATCTCCTCCCAACTGAAAAGTGTCCGCCCTCGGACAACAACCGAAACGAGATGCGAGATGCGAGACGCGGGCCGAATACACTCGGGCGTGCGGTCGATGTGCGCGGCTCGGATTGCGAAGTCGAGGGTGCGAAACACGGCGGCGAGCGGGAATGCGACGCCAGGGAGGCGCACAATGTCCTCCCAACCGTAGACCGAAACGGCGGGTATGCGAGAGCCGAGTGTCGGCGCGAAGTCGCACGCGAGTTCGTAAGCGCAGAGCGGCGCGGCATTTGGTACGCGCAGCGCAACAAGTACGCCAGGGAGGTGCGCGAGGGGCGGGTGGCGATGGCGAGAGGCTAGCGCGGGTGTGCTCGGGGCGCTGCTCGATCGTAGCCGCGGGCTCGCGTTCGCGTTCGCAGGTATACGCGGGCGCAGACTTTGGCTCGGGCGTGCGATTCGGCTCGCAGTCGGGGTCGCGTCGGGGCTCGGGAGCGTGCGCTGGCTCGGGTTTGCGCGTACGGTCGCGGAGTGGCTCGGGAGCGCGTTCGGGTGCGTCATCAGGCTCGCGTGCCTGTGCAGGTATGGGCTCGTGGTCGAATGTACGGTCGCGAGGTGGGGTGGACGATGGCGCAAGGTCGAGGGTCGAGGGCTGAGGGCGATGGTCGCGTTTCTTCGAGGTTGTTGCAGAGTCGTGGTCGCATGTCGCAGAGGTCGCAGGGGATGTCGCAGGGGGGATCGCAGGAATCGCAGGGGTCGCAGGAGTCGCAAGGCACGAGGAAGACGAAGGGGACGAGGAAAACGCAGAGGAACGAGGCGAGAGATAAAAGGATGTGACGATGGGCGGCGCAGAGCTCGGAGGTGACGCAGAAGGTGCTCGGGGATTACATGAACGCTTTCGTGACGCGGACGGGGGGATGAGGAGCGAGGCGCGAGGTGAATCGTTGAAATCATAGATCCAACCAGCATCGAGGAGCTGGTTGACTTCGCGAAGGCGTAGGGTGTGGACGAGGATCGAGTGCGGTGGCGCTTTCGCAAGGATGGCGGCGACGTCGCAATCATAGGGCGGTGCAGGAGGACTTGACGCGAGCTCGTCGAGGGTATCGATGTGTGGCAGGGGATCTTCCGAGGGCGCGGAGTCGAAATGCGAGGCCAATGTCGATGTCGGGGCGGGCGCATTCGCAGGGCTGTCTATGGCGGCGCGCAGAGCTTCGCGTACTGGGCGCGAGACGCTACCGAGCTCGTCAAGGGAGACTGAAACCGTGGGAGACCGAAATGCTTGCTCGAAGACGCGGTCGGCGACTTGCTCTTGCTGGGACGCAATCGGCGCAACTGCGGCGACGCGAGGCGCGTTCTTCGGCTTCGGAAGCTTGACGCCGTAGTTGTAGTCGGACGGCGGCGCGTAGTACTCGTGGGTGACGGTCGGCGAGGTGTGTTCCCGAGGTGCGAGCGCAAGTGAACGCTTCGCTTTGAGCGCAGCGAGTTCGCGTTTGAGGGCTTCGAGGCGGCGCTGATCGGCGTCGGATATGCTTGCGGTGTGCGCGGATGGCGGCTCGGGTGTTGCGCGAGGCTCGGACGATGGTGCGGGGCGAGTTTCTGTGGATAGCAGGAACGTAGCGGCGGGCGGAGAGGGCGCGGACGCTGCCAGTGCGAGTGCCGCAGCGCGTTCGAGAGCGGATGCGAGTGTGGCGAGGGGAACCTCGGGTGTCTCGCGTTCGGGTGCGGGGAGTCTCGGGGACGCTGGCGACGCAGAAGGGGCGACGGTGGTATGATGGAGAACGAAACGAACGGCCTCGTCGATTTGCGCGAACGAGTAGCCGTCCTCGGGGTGCGTGTCCGGGTACTTGACCTCCAAACGAAGCGCAACTCGTCGCTGCACATCGTCGGCGAGCGCATCGCGGCAGAGCGTGCTTTGCTCGTGTTCCGAAAGCCGCTTGTGGCGCAGAAGCCAACGCGAGATCGCGACGAAGTCGCGCGAGAACTCAGCCCAATCGCCGAGGGTCTGGACGCTCGTGGCTCGCCAGCGCTGTACGAGGTCCTCGAGGTCGCGACGCGAGTACTTGTGCGAGTCGTCGGCACCGGGGTAGAGCGCGAGGATGGCGCGTTGCCAGTCGTCGAAGCTGCCGAGGTCGAACTCGTCGAGGAGCTCCCAGCAGTCCGCGTCGCGAAGCGAAACATAGCGCAGCGCGTGGCGCTTCTTCTCGGTGTCGTCTCGAATGCCGGCGCGAAGGAAGAGGTCGTCAAGGTCGTCGAAGTAGCGGGCGAGCGAGCGCGGCTGGAGCGGGTCGAAGGTCGGAGCGCCAGGTTCGCCGCGGAGGGGCATGTAGAAGGGCGGGGTCGACATCGTGGGGCGCGGGGACGGACGGAGGGCTCGGAAGGGATGGTGGGCTTAGTGCGAGGTGTGTTGACGGCTTGTAAAGGACGTCCGAGGTCGGCGCGATGCTGGGTGCGAAACGCGAGGACGCGAGGGCCGAAAATGCCGAGTGCGAGAGTCGAAAACTCGGATGCGCTGGGGCGCAAGGCGCGAGGCTCGAGTGGCGTACGAGAGGGTGCGAGGGGCGCTATGATGCTGCGCAGAAGGGGAGCGAAGGGAGGCGAAGGGTAACGAAGGCGGTGGAACGGTGTGAGCGAGGGAAGGAGAACCGGAGAAGGTTCTGGAACTTCGGCCGAACTGCCTCACTGGGGCAGCCAAATGAAGCGTCTCGCGCAAGGCTAGGGCCAAACTCAACCCAAAACCTATACGCAGGGACAAGGGGTAAGTACGAGGGCAGCTGGCGAGTCCAGGAACCGGGGTCCGAGGTGTGCCGAGGTAGGCGAATGCGCGAGGACGAGCGCGAAGCGCGAGGCTCGCAAGAGCGAGGGGCGAAGTCAAGGAAGCTCAGGCGGATGCGAAATACGATGAGATGGGGGCTCTATTGCTTGGGGGAAAGGGTACTACGTACAGGACTTTTGTAGGCTACGTCGGAAGAAAGCTACGGAATAAAATCGAGAAACTTCGGGGATAAGCAGAAAATGCGAAAGGGCGTACGGAACGATGACGAAATAGCGTTATGTTCGCGCCACATCGCGAGGCGTAGACCAATCGAGACCGTGCGTATCCATGCGACGGGGTGCTGGCGCAGAGGTCGCGAACGCGGTGTGCGAGGCCGAGATCGTGCGCGCGAGGCTCGCGGGCGCTTAATGACCGAGGTGCGAGGTTCGGCGTGTGCGAACGCGTTCGGGAACGCGAGGCGCGGTGCTTGCAGGCGTAGCGCGGCGCGGGGCGCATCAATGTCTCCTACCACGGACGGCGAACGGATACCCACTCGCAGTTGAAATCATCTATCACATAGTGCCCCTCGCTCTGCATCAGCAAAACGACACCTTGTCTTGGGAGGTCTTGGGTACCTTGGGCAATACCGCCAAAGGGCATAAGGCACCCAAGACGAGGGTCTTGGGTAAGATATGTTGGTGGTCTTAGTAAGACGCGAAACCCTTCCGGAAGACGCCAGGGCTTGCTCAAGACACTCTATAAGACCATTCGGCTTTCCCAAGACGACCCGTAAGGCCTTTCGTCTTCGCCAATATCGTGTTAATGACCTCCACAGACCACCTCTCGAGCATGTAATCATGTCACTGAAATATATTTGACCACACTCACACTACGACTACTACTACAAACGACAAATCTAACTAGCTATTGCCCGCACAAGGGCGTGTTGTGCCATGGATATCCATCAAGGTCCACTTACAGGCATCATACGGTCATTTTTACAGGAGTAGCGGAGGGCTGCGGAATCCAGGATCGTGAGTCACTGCCAGTTATGCCAAGACGAAGACGGCAGAGCACTCACCCTACGATGTCGAAGCCAGCATATCCCACAGTCTTTCCCTGTGCGATCATGAATGCCAAGTTCAACGGCGTCCCGTAACATAGGCCCCAAGGACATCTACTCACCGTGTCGTAATTTCATATGTGCCTTTGCGCTGCTTCGTCGAGGACCTTGCTTCTGGTAGTTCTGTAGTGGCATTCGTCTCCTATGAAAGATATCTAGTGGCTCAAGCAGCAACCCAGCGGGCTGTTCGCTTTGCGTTCAATTTGCGCGGTGGTGAGCACGGGCAGCATGACCAGAACTTTGGCACATACCATTCGTGCCCGTGTGCCCGGGATGGGTTCGTCTTTGCGTCTGTAGAGAACCACGTTTCGACGCTGAGGATGCCTTACCGACGCGGGATCGAAGATCACTCGCCACTGTGACGGCGTAGGAGCGCGGGACGCGGGGCGTTGAGCGAGTTGTCGGCAGTGTGGATGAGGGGCAGCGGCGGCGAGCGAAGCGTGCACAAGGACGTCTTCCTGGGCCTAAGTATAGAGGAAACGTCGCTATTGTGCGCCAGTATGGCAACACAGTACGTGTCGAAATCGAATCACAGAGGGCGAGGGGTATAGGCATGGATGGTCGTGGTTACGAGACAGGACTTGACGCGACGCATTTCCCGGATGTATCTCAACTTCGGCGCTCTAAGTGAGCTCCGACACGGAATACTCCGCTTGCCTGACGCCTGGCCACAGCTGCAGCCAAGACGTCCAATACAAGATCATCAGAGGGTATGTAGGTACGTTTCTAGCTTGAGAGGTATGTCATTCAGTCATTGCTCGTATTTGAGGCCCAGGATTAATATTCGCGTAAGACATCCTTCCCTGTGCCTTGCCCAAGTCGCGACGCCTTGCCCAAGACCTCCCAAGACGGCTGCCCAAGGCCAAGGCACTGTAAGACACGTTCCACAATATCAAGGCGTCTCACCAAGCCTAAGGCACCCTGTGATCTTGCTGATGACCGAGCACCTGGACGACACATTTACTCGTCGGGACGTACTAGGCAGAACATCGCCTGCTATGTTGCCCCTCTGAGTACGTCTGAGGTACGTCGCGTCGAGCTGGCTTTCCGTCCAGCTGACGTTTGCGACGGTCTTGAGTCTGTCAGGGAACATCCGGACCTCGGCGTGCAGTCCTTGCTCACGTCGCCTCGAAAGTCATCTGGCTCCTCAGCCGATTGGGCCTAAAGCGACGGTCTGTGGCTGTATCAGACGAGTAAGTTTGCTTTTTGCATGACTTGCAGCTTGCGGCTAACTTCATCTAGGTCTCGTGCAAAGCGAGCCCTGATCTCGACGTCGTCAAGAGAGCCCCGCGTCCCAGTCTCAGCGCACGACTTCACCAGCGCCCCTCGAATGACCGCGTTAATGGCCCCCCAACTAGGCTCACCTTGAAGGTATGGAACATACTTTTCTGCATACAGAGCCACCTCGTCATCGCTGCGCATGGACAGACTTAGCGGCACGTCACCATAGGCTGAGAATCCATCGCGTCACTTCAAGCCGTACACAATGCCCACGCCAATGACCAGAAGATTGCGCGCGGCATGCGCGTGGTGCTGACGATATACCCAGGCGCTTTCCAGGACGCTCACCCCGCACGTCGACCCATCTACACGGGGTATCGCTATCTGTGCGTTCCTTCGAGTCATCCTGGCTCCAATGACGGACTGGGAACCATACTCAAATAAGACATCCGCCTTCTGGGGATCGAGACCCATAAGAGAACGATCGCGGAGGCGACCAAGCCAGGCGCAACGGACGACGAGAACTCGGCAGTGAATGAGGTACGCTCTCTCATGTGCTAACCGTAGATCGAGCGATTGACCCGCGTACAAGGCATCCGCGCACGAGCTTGCGCGGCTTGTTTGTCGCGTGTGCGGTGCAGGTTCATGCGTGCACGCGGATTGGGACCACGCCGTTCCCCTCGACGAAGCGCTTCGCGAAGCGCAGGGACGTGCACTGGCATTTTTGTACTCACACTAGAGCTCACTCCGTCTCCCCTGAAGGAATGGTGCGGGCTTGTTCGCGCGATCGCACAGATAGCGTGTCTGTGCGAGCGACTGCAGACCCACGGGACACAGCCCCGCAGAGTCTTCTGGACGATCTCGAGCCGCGACTCGAGCGCATCCAGCGGAATCATGCGGCGGTTCCGGACTGTATGTATACCAGTATTTTTCTAGCGACTTCATATTTCGTCGTACGAAGCTCATAAGTCAATACACGTCAAACAAGATCGGGAGTACAAAATTCAAGCATGAGCTAGACCACGTTCGGATCGCCATACAGCACCACCGCCGACTCTGGATCCTCCGCCACTCCTTCCGAGTCCTCCTCACCCCGCCCGTCCTCCACCTCCGCACCAGAATCGTCTGCGCCGTCGCCTCCCGCGGCCTCCACGTCCTGCATGGCTATATCCTCGCCGACTGGCGGCTGCGAACCGCCGACGTCTGCTGCAGCGCGCCCTGCGAGTGAGGTCCACCACTGCGCGACGTGGGATACCGCAACGGACGGCAGCGCAGCAAGCCGTCTCCACCATGTGGCGTCCGTCTCTCGCTGTGTGCGGCTCTGTTGTAGTCTGGGGTTCCTATGGACCGGTATGGACGGCCTGTGGCTAGGTATGCCTGTGGCGCCATCGAGCGGAGGTGATTCATGCGGGGGCGAAGCGGACATCGCGGGCGGTGTAGAGGCGGGTGATGGTGCGCTGCTGCGCGGCGGCTGCCGAGAACGCTCCCGGATTGCGCGTAGAGCAGGGCATTTCTCTTCGAGTGCCGCTGGAAGCTTGAGGTCGTCGTCGTCGTCAACATCGCAGTGGTGGTCGTACCAAATGCAGTCCGTGTCTTGATCGCACTCGTCGATTCCCTTATGGGCAGCGTCCAGCATGGAATGTATGTGCCAGGCGGTGATGTAAGCAGTGTTAAACAGGTATATCCTTTCGCATGCATGTGCCACACGTCGGAACTCCGTGCATCGAAGCGATGACTCCGTTAATGGTCCATTGGCCTTCCATCGTAAGCTCCAGATTACATGGCAAAGTCTCCCCCATGCTGCAGGGAATGTCTCACTGGTATGGTTTGCTGCAAATGCGTCCAGTGCCAGGGATAGCTTGTGCAAGATGGCCTCAAAATGGGCTTGCTCAGTAGTACGCAGCTGCCTGTATTTGAGCCACCGCTCAGCAATCAAGAAGAACACGCGGAAGTATTCCTCGCTTGCGGTCGCAAAATCTTCGTTGAACCATTGCAGCAACAAGGCGGCCGTGTCGACGGCTGTTGTGTCTTCATCCGAGAGCACTATCAGAGTGAGATGAATGAGTGACGCTGAAACTTTGTGTACAGACGAGCTAGACAAACCTAAGACATCATCTGATGTGATCGTGAGCCTCCCATACGTTGCAAGCTCTAGGCAAATGGGCTCGTACAAGTGCTTGAGCTTTTCCGGCTGCTTTAATGTGACATTGAACAGGAAACGGAGGGCTTCCGTGTACCATGGGTACTCGGTGCCTGCATCAGAGACCAGATGGCGAAGAATGACCTGTATATCCCTTGAAGGAATCAAATTCACATGCTCATCATTCTGGCCAATGACGCGCTTGAGATCGGCAACCATGCACTGGCCAACCAGTTCCTTCGTTGACGCTGTACATCCCTCATCCCAGTATTCCATGGGAAGGAGCATCGCGAAAGAGCGACGGCGATAGGGCCCCATTGTTTTTGTGTACTGAGAAGCCTGTCTTACAAGCTCGTTATCACTGTCAGACAGGCCAGGGCCACCAGTTTGATTTTCTGAGGTGTCCGAGTCTTCGAGTACTGTGTGTGGTTTGCCAAGAAGATTCTGCTGCATGGCAAGAAGAATTGTCCTCCACACCACAAGATATGCTGTGCAACGATCTTCTGCGTCAAACTCGAAGATGGGATCCAGAGGACGGGTGCAGCCAGACTCAGCACATTCCGCAATGTAGGTTTGTACTCGCAGGTCTTGCGACGAAAGCTTCACCCAGTCAAGTGCACGAAGCAGAAGTGCCGTCTCTGCAATGGCTTCCAGTACCCAGTCTGCCAGTGTGAGATCTTCGGTGCTCCATCTTCCCAGCATGGGATCTACCTCCTTGGCCGACTCTGCAGCAATTGATGTCAATTTGCTGCCCCTGTGTGACTTCCCACTAAGCTTGCCTCGTACTTCCCGGCAGCTTTCCAGGTCCCTGTCTCTCCAAGAGCTCAAGATATGCGGCCAAGCTATGGAGAAGTGTGCCTGATTGTACTCTTGTATGGTATACCATAACCGCTTCCATACAGACTTTATGTCATCTGGTACATTGTCCCACTCCTCTTGAAGTTCTCCCCATCGTTCAGTGAAGGATGCAGCAACGTAGATGAAGAGGCGCCGCATTGCCTGACATGCAGCGACACATGCCCATGCGGTAGGAGACTTGTATGGGCAGCGCTTATATATGATAGGAAGGAGCGTGAACATGGCTGCTGCAACCAGGAAGAGTGCAGAGAATACGGTGATGATGATGGCGACGATGTTGTCGAGGGTCCAAAGTAACACCATAACGCCACAGAGAAAAAGGACCATGGCCAGCTCCAGAATGGCGGGAATGGATGAGATCGTGGCATCGACGTTCCAGGACTTCCACGCCTCGAAGCGGTCCTGACGAACAAGAACGTTCTCGCGGGGTAGGGCTAAAGGGGAGTTCCAGCGGAGGTACTCGCGAAGCCATTGCTTCGCAAGGATTCCAAACAGGGCGGCAGACAAGCTGAGAACGAGGCTGAGGAAGAAAAGAATATTGATCGCCCGAACGGATGTGGGAGGGGAGAATGGCTGCGCGTCGATCAGAGATGTGAGCGTGGAGTTGACAGTGGAAGGGATGATCGTGCCCGTGGAACGAATCTGCATGGAGACACTGAGGGCAAGGAGCTGGTTAGTAGTGGACGAGTCGTCGTCGATGAGCATCGGGTAGGTCTGCACAACGAACGCAGTGAGAAACGCGGAGAACAAGCCCGCCTGAGTTAACATATGTGGTGAGCGTTCAGCATCAGGTGCACGGCTTAGCGACGCACAAAGACCAGAAGCGTGTCGATATCCTTCCCATAGTATTCCATCTCTTCGGTGTCGTGCTTAAACAGGTGCCCTTCGATGCCTGCCCAACCTGACAACTTCTCCGGTGGTTCAAGCTGTAAATAACAGTCAGACTAGCGATATTACTCGAGCTGCATCATACGTACTTTGGACAGTGCATCAATTAGCTTGGTTAGGAGGTCTTGGGGAAAGGGAACCGTGGTCGCGGCCGCAGGCTCGTTGCGGGGGGCGTCGTTAACGCCGCCAGGTGGCCCGGGCGAGGGCTCCTGCTGCGATTGCTTCGTGAGATGTTCATGGCTGCTAGCTCCACTCGCGTCGGAAGCTGCGTCGGTACGACGCTCTTCCACTATATCTCCAGCGCTGGAAGCTGGATTTGTGACATTGCGAGCTTGCTCCGTAAGCTCGGCTTTGGAGGCACTGTGCTTGGAGCTCGAGCTCGACGGCGGGGGCTGAACATCCATGGGGGTGGCGAGGTGGAGGTATGAGGGAAGGTTTGCGTGGGAGCGTACGCGGCCGCCCTGCGTGCGCACTACTGGGCGCCCCGCTGGAACGTGCATGCCTGCAGGATGTCCCGCAGTGCACCGCCACGCATCATGTACCTGCGCCATGCATTCGACGTGCGTAAGGAGCACGCTTCTCTGCTTATCGCTGCTAAAACGTGACGAGCGGAGATTAAGCATTTAACCTGTTGTCGAAGCTGGAGCTCGTGTATATCTCCCTTCATCAGCGTACATCCAATGCATTCTGCAAGCAAGGTACGGTACGTCTGTCCACAATGGTCCTATTCTACGGTATTGCCGACCAAGTGCATCGCCTCGTGGCTGTGCACCGCAGCAGCCGCACCAGTGCTTCCATGAGTCGCGACTGCGTGTTGACCGCCTGGTCGTCTGGTAGCGGTGCAAGCGTCAGCAGCAGATCAGATAAGCAGCCGCCGAGATACGCACTCTGTCAGGGTTGAAGAGGCAGTGTAAAACTAAGCCATGCTGGACTTATTCACGAGTTCAGTGGTGCCTGCGCGATGCAAACCGTAGGAATACTCGCGCTTGCCGACGCCGACGCCGTGTTCGTCCTTACCTATCACGATCGCAGTCAGCTCTGACGTAGAAGTATCGACGCAAGAGGCGTACATATCCCGTTCAGCCGCTTCGTCCGCTCGATCGACAGTGCCTGACGTCCTCATCTTCAGTCGGTAACAGCAAGGGCGATCACCTACACGAACTCGTCAGGACGGGCAAAACACAACCCACAGCAGCACATGTCGCGCTCACCGCGCACCCTCGCCTACATATCCCACGCTCGCGTTCATTACCAGGACCCCCTCGACGCTTCGTCTCATACATCGACGGCGGTACTAATCTGACGAAGACATTGCAGCGTCAATGATGTTAACAGAATTTGTATGAGATTGCGGACGCTCCGTACGAAATGCTGGATTCCATCGTTGACGGTCATCTACAAACGCGAGGTCCGAGGACAGCGCGCTCTTTCAGTTCGCCCAGAGCGCGTTCGCCTTCGCACCCCAGGACGTACACGTGAAGCCCATCCCGCCATGCCTGTTGCCAACCTGGCGAGCAAGAATCAGTCTGAATATCGATGCGCCAAAGGCGGTGGTAATGCCCACATTCCCGACGAGTCTTTGTTGAGATTGCGAACCCGTCTCTGGCAGAGCGCGGATGTTCTGGTCATGCAGGGTCGTCGGACCGATGAAGGCGTCGTCGCAGGACGTGACACGTTCTGGTATATCACAGCCCGTTAGCGCACGTCCGACCCAGATACAAGAATACGTACTTACGGCATCCACACCTGAGTTTGCAATCTCGCGCATGGCTTCGGCCGCGACGCGAGTGCACGACGGAGATGGTTGTCGACAGTATTGGCGCAAGGCAGCTGGTCACTGTTCAACGGGACGGTGCGATGAGATGATACGTGGAGCAGAGTCAATCAAGTGGGCATACCTTCAGCTGAAATCCTCGCCGTGTGAAAGCTGGCGCGAGTCGTGCGCGAACATCGACGAGCCTTGATGACCTCATCGCAGAAGTCTGTGAACCACCCGCTAAACGTCAAAAGCGTCCACGAGCAGCTGGTAAGACTTACGAGATTCAGACATCGCTCCCATTGGGAGAGCATGGAAAGGTTGCCTGAGGTGCCCATGCTGACGCGGGGTCCGAATATGGGTCAGTTAATGCGGTCGAGACGTAGGGTAAAGTACTCACGAGGAAGACGAGCGACATCTCGCGCCGCTGCAGCCAGAATTGCTCTTCACTCGCCCTCGGCGTGGCTGGCATACGGGGTCTGAGTCTTCCTCTACAGAACCAGATACAACGACTTATGAAGGGAAGAATGGGGATGCATATATGCGCGCAAATGAGCAGCGTACCCTGTAATGTAGTCTATGTCGCACATATCCGCGCATATATCTTCTCTCTGTGAGGCGTGCCAGTGCACTTCGAGCGGCGTGCCTCTACAGTGGGTCACACTGCGCTTCACATGTTGCTTGCGAGCTTCACGATGGTGGTGACATCATCCGCACATTGGGAAGATACGACCACAGTGGGGTCAGAACCTGCGCCCTAAGTCGGCACGGAGAATAGATATGATCAAAGCGAACGCACCTGGGCAATACTCAGTCTCGCTGGACTGGTAAACGTGCAGCACCTCCGGGTCTGTCGAGACCTTCACCAATTTCCCGCCACCTTTGCCCAGAGCCCTGCGTATCTCCCTCGCAAGCGAAGTCGTATGAATACTCATATCCTTCGAGGTAGAGCCGTGGACTGGTGCCGAGGTGGTTCCGACCTTGCATTGGGCGACTGCCGCGGGAGCAGCTGACGCGTTCGCGCTTGTCAGGCGAGCGGGAAAGAGCGCTGTCGGAATCAAAATGGCCGCATCGCCGCCGAGTACAGTGTGCCGCAAGCCAGACACCGAGGACGCGGAGGTGCTGGCGAGGCGAATCGAACGCAGTCGCAGGGCGTACGCGAGGCTGGAGCGCAGCATGTTGATGAGAAGCACTCGGCGTGCACGTCGAGGACTCCGAAAGGGCCGGTTTCATGTCGACGTTGTCGCTGTAGGGCGGGAAGGACCGGGAGGTGCGTGTGCTCGGCAGAGCGGCAGCCGTGCGATGGTTCTGGGCAGGCGAGCGGGATGGAGGCAGTGCAAGTAGCGCGCGTCGTTTAGCCACGTGATCGTTCGCGGAACCGCGGCATCCACGGCATCCTCAGGCCGAGTCCTGCGTGCAGCGAGAAACCCCGATGACTCGAGATTGCGCGGACGATGTACACAACGTCCTGAAGACCCCGTTGATCCTCTACGATAGCTGCCACGTCTCCCGCAGAGCCTAGGTCCCTTATAGAGACCTCTCCAATAGCAGAGTGGGTCGAGCACGGCCTTGTCCTTAGACAAGAGCTCTTTGAATTCAGTCATGAATATGTACATTGTTCCCAAGCTCTGGGTGCTCAGTCGTGTCCCGGCTATGGTCGCAAAGCAGAGATACAGTCAACCTTGTGCGTGGTATCAGCCTTCGCCGTCGACCGCCTGTCGAGAGTCCACAGACGTACCGTCGCGCAACCTTGGGCTCTATCCGCAGGTACAGGCTCATGAAGTCGCATGAGCCGTGTAGCGGAACAGCGTCAGCACCGGGAAGGGGTCGACATTCGTGAAGCGGCAGCCATCCACGTTCATACACGCGATGAACGCTGGCTTGACGTCGGCCTGCGAAGTCGCCTGGGAGCGCATGGACGGGCTCCATGAGGCCCTTTAGCTGCAGGACAATGAAGGCGCGCGTCGCCCAGGCTAAAATTCCCGCGTCAGAAATTGGTTTATGTGAAATCGTCAGGGACATACGATAGTCGTACAAGACGCAGATGTGCGAAGTCGATTTGCGAGCACACATTCAGCTCCAACAAACCCGAGCAGCGAGGGCGGGCAGACCTTTTCTCGGGATCGAGCGGCCCCTCGACGACGCCCCAGGTGTTGCGCGTGGACGGCGTGCGGGCGAACGAGCCGCCAGGCCGCATATTCGTGCTGACGTCCGATTAGCCCGGATCGCGCTGACTAACATGCACATCAACCTGCTGCTGGGCAGCTAGTCAGGCCCGCAGAGTGCGTGGCGGGTCGCCCTAGCACAACTACCCTAATATCAGCGATGGTCGATAGCATGATCAGAACACGGACGCATACCCTGGGGAGACTGATTAGGGTGTACAGTCGATCGTGTTCACCAGCCCGGCGGTTTTTGTGCCGGGCTTATCGTATAATTGCTTGCGCTCGCCGGTGACCATCACTGATCCTGGCAGATTGAAGGTGTGCCTTCATGATAGAACCCGGGCGCCATCGTCCCCACCTTGCATGTGCTGGGCACGTCAGCCAGATACTGCTTAAGCGGCGCAGAGCTCGTCCAAGCCTGCGCACGCCAGACGCATGGGCGATGAGCATCTCAAAAAGAGTAAGTAGATAGTGGCTGACGTACAGGTCTAATCGCGCCGAATCGTACCTTCGTGCGTCCGACCAACAAGACCCCGCGTTCGAACTGGCCTTTGACCAGGTGCGGCGCATTCGCGGGATCTGCGCAGCCTTGTCAGTTCATGCCGAGAACCAGGATGCCGAGGCGGGCAATCGAATGCACGAAATGGTGCGCACCTGTCCCGCATACTGCCAAGGCATACTCACGGACCCACTACCCTCGACACCTAGCTGCGTCGCGTACGCGGGCTGCAGGTGTCTTCCACACGCGTCGGCGAGTCTTTGTGATCGTGAGAAGGCGGCGCGACCTTCTGTGCGTGTGATTCGCGCGTAGAGCTCCAGAACGGATATAGGCACTCGCGCGACCGCATCGGACGGTATCCTCTAACAGTAAGGTGAGCATAAAGATGCAGACGACGAGAAAACGGTGCGCTTACTGACCGGATAGAAAACTATAATCGGTGCCCACTCCTAGACTCGCCGGTGAAGCACACCATTCGGTGCGCAGGGAGGTCGGGGTATCAGGGCATTGTTGTTCTCCAGTGCGGTAACACGATCCCAACGAGCTGCATGTATACGTGTTAACCAGGGTTCCCGGTGACACGATCGTCGAGACGTACCTTGTTCTCCATTATCACCAAGATCGAGCCGCTGTCTATCTTCCGACCTCCCGCCGGGACGCGAGATCTTCGTCGACGTCTAGGGCGCGGTGCAGGACGGCCCCCGGTGGGAGGCGTAGAACGCAAATGCATTACCCGAGATGGTCTTGGTCAAGCGTTGGCCTTGCCGGTCGCTCCAAGGCCTGCGCGGCATGCACGTCCTCGGGGTCCAGCCCTAAACGTCGGCGACGAGCATATCGCTCATGATCGTGTGCACATCGCAGACATCTGGCGACTGCATGACTTCCTGCTTTAGCTGCAGGCTCGCGTGCAGGTGGTGGAGATGGGTGGGCCACAAGATCGCCCGACGGCGCTCGGGACGTAGAGTAGCATCGACCGCGCGGGTGCGAGGAGAAAACAGCGATTGGCGACGAGATGTAAGGCGGGGTGCGAGTGGAAGTCCAGAGCGGCAGGACTTCGCGCGGACCTTTGTGCGAGCGGTCTTGAGAAAAAGACTCGACTGCCGAGTTTTCGGGGCAGCGCCGCACTTCCCGCGAGAAACGTAGACAGGGCCAGGCCGAGGAGAGCCAGGATGAATGGGCTCAGCCCGAGCCTGCTGCGCAAACACATGCGCGTGTGACAGCGCGGGATCGAATTTGTGCTTGAGAGGTCCATGCAGCTATTGCTTCGAGAGCGTAACTGGGATGCGAAGGGCATGGCCGCAGCAGCGGCCATAGTATGAGCATCGAAGAATCTCAAATGAGGGCCAAGGTTGATGTGATCGCGGATGGATCCGTGGTACGGCGGGTGTTAGGCCGAGCGAAAGCGTAGAGGGTAAGGAATAATATGTAGTATCGACTTCGTTCTGGACCACCGCTTGAGCCTTCACTCGGAGGATGATCGCGAACATAGCCGCGGCGACAGAACTTGCCTAGCGAGATGCGGAAAGCGAGCCAACGTCACCCCGACAGGAGCGTACATACGCACGAGGGTTCGAAGCACGTTCATATCCTCTCTGTACAGTCTCTTCCATCCCGCCCCGTCTGCGAATGTGCCCAGCGCCCATGCCCATCCAAAGGGGTAAAGGAGAGGCTTTGCCAGTGTACCACATGAGTGAAACTCGGTGCAGGTAGATACTGAACTCACCGAAGACTACGTTCTCGCAGAGTACTTCAACAAGCGACTTCAGTCAATAGCGAGACTTGGCTTTAGAGTACGGGCCCGTTGCCTAGAGAAGAGCCCGAGTCCGAACATGGGTGAAATTGTCGGTGGGCTTGGCTGATGCTAGCGGCGTCGGAGGGTGCTTTGTTACAGCCTGCTGGGGAATATTCGGAAGAAAATAGAAGTTAAATGCTTCAGTAAACCGAAACGAGGTCTGTGACTGGACGGAGGGCAGGGATACGAATGAGAAACGGCCGTTGGTCGCAAAGCCCGCCCCGGTAGCGCGCGCCCTTGAATCGTCGGTACTAGACACGTGACCGTGATGCGCCTCGCCGCTTTATCAGTCGCGCCTCTTGAGTACTGAGTCTTGTCCAGCCAGCAGTTGGATGTTTTCGAGCCCAAGCCCCGTCGAACGATATTGGACGATGTCCTTTACCGCGGCAAACAAATGCTCGCTACGAATCCAAGGCGTCCTCGCGCCTTTGTGACCCTGCTCGAAGGAAGCCGCGGCGAGCTGGCTGTCCATGCAGCTTGCGACAAAATCGAGCGGTAGCCGGAGAACATCCCAACCGCGCAAACTCGCTACTAGTCGCATCGTATTGGTCTCATTACGTTGCCACGAAAATCGTGTCGCTCCTAGGTGGATTCAGCCTAAGGAAACGGGCTGCATGTGCGTGAACCGGGTCAGTACAAGGTTAGTGTGTTTTTGATACGCTTCATGCCATTTCTCACTGATCCAAGGCGTTTTTTGTCTACTCCAGTACCACAAAACCCCCGGTTCCACGCCGCTAAGGCTCGAGGCATCTCTGAGCCGGCGATCTTACCAAAATATGGTAGGTCACCGCCTTGTCACACCATTCGGCAGGGCCAATTATCGATGTTGACTGCGCTACTTTCTCCGTCTAGCTACATCTCGCTGCGCAAATGGACGTCTGGAAGCACGTTTTTACTGTACAACGGCTGACCGCGTCGCTGGGGGCCGCGGATGGCTGCACGACGCCGGCCGGGTGGCCTACTGCGTTCCGGGACTTGCTCCCCCCGCGCGTCGACGCGTGCCACACATCAAACATCGCGATCCGTGTGTCCATTTTGCGCAGCGTCAAACACACATGGGAATAGCTGGTAACGTGCGAGCTAGGTGTTATTACAGGTGTTCCTACGCAGGTTGGGCCGCGAAGTTGAATATCCAGGTCTCATCCAGATCTGCGGTGCACCCAGCATAGCAGCCGTGCGCTTTACAGCCGTAGAATCACTCGCCTGCTACCTCACTCCTTGAATAACAGCTCAGATGTTTCCAACGCTTCATGAGGGGAAAAGCGAGTCACAGTAAACCCTACTCACCTCGCTCACATGGTATAAGCTCTGATTCTCCGCGCTGCGCTTTCGTCCCTGCAATTGGCAGTATCTCTGCAACTACCTTATAGTCCACGTACACTTAATCCTTGTGCCCCGTGCACAATCACACCCATTCATTATGTCTCACACGCGAACGCAGCCATGCGCTCGATGACTGCGGTCATCTCAGGGATGCCTCCGATGGTAGCGACCCTTGGGCAGCGTGGAAGAGTGCGCAGAACTCGCTTCATTGTCGTGAACGTCCACTAGCACTCGTCACATGTGCTTTTTCATTTTGTCATTCCGCCTACACCGTGACTAGCGCAGAGCGAAGCCTACGACAACTTAAAGGAAGCCTGGTATCTCTCTAGTTCTCTGTAACCCCACTGCGCAAGTTCAGTAGCCTGGTGATGTGTACGCACATTCGTCCTGCATGCATTTAAGCCCCATGCTCAGGATGTACTGCAGGGGATCATTCGGTGGGGTACCCGATACTCTCTCTCATGGCGCGAAAATACCGCCCGAACCAAGGTTCAGCGCTCAGAGTTCGCCTCAGAGCGCGCAATCTCAAGTGATCAGGGGGCATGGATCTCTCTGCCCTCAGCAGTGCAACCATTGAGAAGCTGTAGCTCCTGAAGAGTGGCTATCGGACTCATATAATCAGTGCATCGGTGCAGGTTCTGGCTGTAGGCTCGCTCTGGGATGTGCTAATGGACGAATTGAATGGATCTCGTGACTTCATTCCGTTTTTGAGTAGTTTTATATACTCTTGGAGCGATCGATGCTCCTTATGGACTTCCTAATATACCTGCTACAGGCTCGCGCGTTCTAGTCCTTGCTGCGCGCAGTGACAAGGACGTGTCCGGCGGTCTTGAGTGCACGGGATCCTGCAATGTCTCCAGACGTCTCGTTCGGGAGAGGTTCGCTGGGATGGCTTTCACGAATACGTGGAATAGGTAGGAGCGGACTGTTTTGAGGCTGGGCCTCAGGCAGGGGAAGTGTCGATTGTCTGTAAATACGTGGCGCTGGAAAGTCTGCAACTGCGTATGCCCAGTAGCGTGGAGCACGTGATGATGTCATGGACGAGGCCGTCAGAGCGGAACGTATGCTGATATTATTCGATAGACTTGGAGCGCGTTCCTTGATTTCGCGAAGAACTGGGCAATCTTCGCTAATAGAGTATGAAGAGGAGTGCCGCTGATTGTCACTGGCATCGCAGCGATGTGATAACCAGAGACATCCAGTGGGTTCGTCGCACGTCGTGATGCTCCTGTGAGCGACATACGCAAGTGAGTGTACCTCTGAGGATATATCCACATAGATCAAAGGGTATATTCTCTCAAACGCGTGCGCCATACGTCGGAACTTTGCGCTCTGGAGCTGCGACTTGGTGAACGTCTTCTTTATGCCGTTTTCTAGTTGCTGCAATAGAAACCATATTTCATAGCCCACTGCATCGGAACCCCGGTGTAAATGCTTCGGAGTAAGTGCGTCCAATACCAAGGAAACCTTGAAGAAGACGGCCTCCAGACGGGTTTGTTGGATCTCAGACAGCTGTTCATCGCAGAACCACTGTGCTGCGGTCTCGAAGAACACATGTACGTATTTCCCATCTGCGGTTCCAATATCCTTGTCGAACCACCGCAATAACAAGAGGGCGACCTCTTGTACCGTCGTTTTCTCATCCGAGAACACTGTTTGGTAGCATGCTTTGTGAGCTGCATATATCCAAGCAGGCAAGTGTATAAAGACAGACCTAGGACGTTATCTGATGTGATCTTTAGTCTCCGATTCTCCGCAAGCTCAAGACAAATGGATTCGCGCAAATACTGGAGCTTGCTAGGAAAGTTCGACTGGACTGTAAAGAGGATATGAAGGACCTCGGAGTACCATGGGGGCTTGTCATTATAGCCCGAGATTAAGTAGCGAAGAATGATGCACATGTCAAATGTGGGGGCCAGATTCCAAGTTGTTTGTTCATCATTGCGACCAGTTGCAGGCTTTAAATCTGCGGCCATGCCTCGACCCACTAACTCCTTCGTCGAGTCTGTGTATTCCTCAGTCCAGCTGCCCATGGGACGTACAGCCTCAAAAAAGCTTCGGCGAAAGGGGAAAATACTGTCTTCATATTCAGTAGCTTGTTCAACAAGCCCATTTCCAGCGGTGGTGGTGATGAGGTGATCCCTGGAAACATCCCGATATGCCAGCCCGGAATGTGGTTCGTCAAGACGGTTCTGTTGCATAGCAAGTAGAATTGTTCTCCACACTGTGAGATATGCAGCCGAAATAGCTCTCAAGCCTGTGAAGCAATTTTTTGGAAGAAGGGTCTTGTGAAAAGACGTGGCGCATTCCGCTATATATGTGTGTACTCGTGCATCTTGTGATGAGAGTTTGACCCACTCGAGCGCACGTATTAGAAGCGCTATTTCTGCGATATCATCCAGTACCCAGTCCGCTAGAGCAGCGAAATACGGCGGGGGTATCGAAGCGAACTCTTCGAGATGGTCCATGACCGCTGCCTGCGCCGTACTGCGTATATTGGGCATATTCTGAGCCCGTATCTCCCTGCAGTGTTCAAGGTCCCGCTCTCTCCAAGAGCTTGAGATGCAAGGCCAAGGTGTGTGAAAGTGTCTTTGGCTACATGCTCTCAGGACATGCTTCAGTCTGAGCCATGTAGATGGTATGGTATTAGACATGTCATTCCACTCCTTCCAGAATCTTGTCCATCGCACTGCGAGCGATGTAGTTCCATAAGCCCATATGCGCCACCCTGTCTGGTATGCTGCAACGCAAGCCCATGCGGTAGGAGACTTGTAAGGACAGCGTTTGTAGGCAATAGGAAGGAGTGTGAACATGGATGCGGTAACCAGGAAGAGGGCAGCAAATATGGTAATGATGAGGGCAACGACGTCGTCGAGGGTCCACAGGAGCACGACTATGCCGCAGAGGAAAAGCACCATGGCGAGCTCCAGAAGCGCGGGAATGAACGAGATCGTTGCAGGGATGTTCCAAGACTCCCATGCATCAATGCGAGCTTGACGAACGAGCACGTTCTCACGAGGCAGAGCCAAGGGAGAGTTCCAGCGGAGGTATTCGCGAAGCCATTGCTTTGCCAGAATGCCAAACAGGGCAGCCGATAGGCTGAGAACAAGGCTGAGAAAGAAGAGGACATTTATAGCCTGGGCGGACGTGGCAGGAGAGAATGGCTGCGTGTCCATCAGAGAGGTGAGCGTGGAGTTGACGGTAGAAGGAATGATTGTGCCCGTCGCACGGAGCTGCATAGAGACGCTAAGCGCAAGAAGCTGGTTAGTGGTGGAAGAGTCGTTGTCAGTGAGCATTGGATATGTCTGTACAACAAATGCAGTAAGGAACGCGGAGAACAGGCCGGCCTAAGAGAATAATATGCGCCATAGGTATTTTGCGATAGAAGTAGAGCACAGCGACGCACAAAGACGAGGAGGGTATCGATATCCTCCCCGTAATACTTCATCTCTCCGGAGTCGTGCTTGAATAGGTGGTCTTCGACGCCTGTCCATCCTGAGAGCTTCTCCGCTGGCTTGAGCTTTTGCCGAGGATTAGAATCGGAGCAGTGAATTCTTCTCTCATACTGCATACCTCGGATAGCGTATCGATTAGCTTGATCAGAAGCGTCTGGGGCACGGGCACCGCGGTCCCGTCCGCAGACCCGTCGTTGGGGACGTCATCCGCACCAGCGACGGGCGACCTGGTCGAGGGCGTCCCCTCGGAGGGCTCGACCTGAGGCTCGAAGCTACCCGCTCTTCCGGCGTCCGGGGCTGCGCCAATACGATGCTCTTCATGTATGTCTACAACGCTGCAAGCAGAAATTGTGCCATCGTGCGCCGGTTCCGGAAGCTCGACTTGGGAGATATTATGGCTAGAAGCCGCCCTAGGTGGCGAGGACGAAGAGGTACGCATGGCGAAGGAAAGGTGACAGTGCGAGCAAAGCCGTGTGCGGGAGTGCACGCTGCAATCCGCGTATACCGCAACACAGGTCTTTCGGCGAGGCGCGCGTGTATGCTGGGAAGCTCGCAGTACCGCATCGTGTTGCTCCGTGTGCCTGTGCATATGGACTCGGACCGTGGAGAAAGCACTCTTCTCTCCTTATCGCCGCGCTGACTAGAGCGTCAAAGTCACTGAATGTGATGAAAGCCCGAGGTTCTTTCATGAATCCCAGATTGGATGCATTCTGCGCATTGCATAGGGACAAATCCCCCCGGGGACAATACGTCCTAACGCACTGAAATACTCCATCTCTCAATGATGCATTACCTCTTCTTGCGAACATGCACTGCGCTCAAACACCCAATGAGGTGCACTTTACGGTCTCTATGCGCGTCCGCGTCTGCATCGTGCGCGGCCGGTGCCATGACGCAGATCTCACCGCAAATTCCGTAGATAGTGATGACCAAAGTCAAATCAAAACTGTCAACATTTGGTGAGCACACGTGAGACATCGCTGAGCGACAGCCCTCGTCAGCAATGTTCCCACCATCTCCCATTATATCTGGGAGAACATTGAAACAAGTGGGTTGATGTTGGTTCACCACAACAGAGAGCACGCGCAGCCTACATTTCGTATGCTATATCCGCGTCTTGCATGTCATCGCGTACAGCCTTGCTTGATGGCGCAGACAGGAGCGACGGGCTCCTGACATCAATTACAACGGCGACTGGAGACATGATGGGGAGCGTGTCACTGGCAGTGACGACGATGGCAGGGTGAAGGGCACAGCATTCGAAGCATACGACGTGACATTCACAGGGCGCGGAGACGGTAGAATATCTGGCAGTGCATGACAGAGACTCGAAGGCGCCACCGAACTGACTGGAGAATATTCTATCTGCACCCCGGTATCGTATTCCCGCAAGATAGGACACCGCTGGAGACCCGTCCCAAAATCGCCGTCGCAGCGATGCCCCGCCCATGAGCACCCGTGCACCTGGGCACCTGGCAAGCATCGACGCCGCAGTGCGTAGTCCGAAGCAAGATGTGGATGTGCGGCGCGGCTAAATTGGTGCCGCTAGGGCCGAACCTCTGGTCGTAGCAGATCTCGTCGGCGTGCGCAAGCCTGCGGAACTCTGCGAGGCATAGTGCAGCAAGGTCCGAGGTGGGGATCTGCCGCGCGAACAGGCTAACGATGGCGGATGCATGCCGGGAAAGCGAGAGTAAACCGACTTCGGCGCCTGCGTTTGACACCCCCGCCGGTCAAACCATCACACGGCAGAAATTACGAACATGGCGGCGTGGTGCTCGTTTACGTCTACAGCGTCGACGGAGAGGTATCGCAGTAGGAGCGCTTCTTTGTCTTCTAGCGTAGCGACGCATTTCGAGTACACTGTACACACCGCCGTCAGAAATGACGCTCGTGGTCGCGACTGACGAGACGTACCTAGCTTCACATGTACGTCCGGCGCAAGCCTCTCCTATCTTGTAGCCTCGAGAGTAATCGATTCGTGCAGAACGCCGAACTTTCCGGGCTCTAATTCGACCACAGCCATGATACGTAGGGGCAGCGTCCGAAGATGACTGGGAGGACGGTAAGTGCGGATTGCGCGGCAAGGAAAAGGAAAACGGAGAGAATGAGGGTGAAAGCTAAGGCATCATCAAGAGTCTGTCGAAGAACCGTGATCCATCGCTTCGCAGACGATGACCATAGCACGCTAGAGGAGCGCAGGTTGGATGAAATTGTGGGGGCGACGTTGTAGGTTTTCCGCCCCTCCCCTCGTTCCTACCGCACGAGGACGTTCCCGCGAGAAGACGAGAGAACGGAGTTCCACGTGAGGTACTCGCTCAGTTATTGCCTCGCGAAGATTCCGGGGAATGCGAAAGAAATGCTGGGGATGAGGCTCAGGAAATCGAGATGCTGACTCCGGCAGCGGTAGATAGCGCGAATAGCGAGGTGTCTTGCAGAGTGGGGCGAATGGAGTTTAGCGAAGGTGCGATGGAAAGGGTGACGAGCAAAGTTGCGCAGGGACGCAGAGGGCGAGGAGAGTGTGCGTCGCTGTTGTGGAATTGTCTTGTGTGAGACTTTGGCAGGTCTGCACGACGGAAGTTGAGAAGAATGTAGTGAACAAGCCAGCGTAGCTGGACCTACTGTACCCAAAAGCTCAATTAGCATTCATACAAGGCAGCATATACGTACGAAGCTCAGAACGATATGGCTATCCTCTGCAAAGCGCCTCGTCTCATCTACATCGTGCTTCCATGGATTTTCATGAGTCCTTCACAGCTCGAGAGGGGCACCGAATGGCTTCTGCATGGGATGAGCGTAAAACCGATGTCTGAGACTGCTGCCAGACATACCACAGGTTGCGCCCTCGCGCTGTCCTCCTCAAATCTGGGCAAAGCCATGACTGCGAAGTCTTCAACTTCTTGTGTACGCTTTGCAAGGCGGACCTGCGAGACGAAGAGGTGTCCAGGCCGGGATATAGGCGTAAGCGCGAGTATATCCAGCCTTCCATGTCGGGGAGAAGAGGTCCACGGAAATGCAGACTGAGGCAGGTGCGCTGGGCAGATGGCAGTAAGGTTGGTTCCTATACTTGGCGCGCGTTCCTCGGCTGGCGTCAAGCGCGTGATTTTGTCCACCCGCAGCGGTTTCCTCAAATGGACCATAGTGTGAGCCTGGTGGCGGTCGGCACACCTCGGCATGAGACGCTTGAAGCACATTTCAAGTTAAACCACGAGTTGAACTGGCTCCGATGCAGACACTACTTAACCCAGATATGTTCCGGACACAGGATCCGAGCGCCAGAGCCTCTAGCTGCGGCAGTAGATTGCTGACAAATGTACAGAACACAATCACCATTCATGACCTCTTTGGGCAACATCTTTGGTGGCCTGGGATCGCATCGCAATGCACACGTCCTTCCCACTTCCCACCGCCCGCACCCTCCCACTAGTGTAGCCGTCGCCGCGACACTTGCAACCCATCGTATTTCTGTCGAGCCACTCTACACGAGCAATCATGGATCCGCTGTCGGTGATCAACACATTCGCAAGCGCCGCGATGACGCTGTACGAGGTCGTGAGCAAGGTGAAGGACAACCGCGAACAGTGCGTCCGGCTGTGTGGGCACCTCGACAACATCCTCGATACCATCGAGTCCGAGTGCAAGGAGGGGCTGCCGCCACGTCTGGCGGAGCGAATCATCAAGCTGACGAGGTCGGTATCAGAAGACGACGCAATGTCCACTGAACAACTGATCATGTGCTACAGTGCGCTGTCAGACCTTACGGTCGTGCTGGAAGGCTTGCAGAAGAGCTCGTTCTTCCAGAGAGTCATTTGGCGAAACCAGATAGGAACAAAGATACAAGAGCTGTACAAGGATATCTCTAAGGCTATGGAGGTTTTGAAGGTGTGAAACTCATCTTAGTAAAGCGGCGACGTGCTCACCCTACCTGCAGCTAGGCACAGCATTTGATATGAACAATATGCTCCATGAGAACGAGAACGCGAGACAAGAAGACGCCGCCGCGGCGCAGCAAAACTTTGACCGCCTGTCAGCTACCAATCAGCAAATTCTTGAAGTGAGTTAGCACGTCCAGCGATGGAGGAAACCATGTTCATGAGTGCCCCCAGATATCTCAAGTCAACGCGCAGCAATTGCAAGAGATCATTGTGGCACTGGGACGAGTACGCCTTTAATCGTGCTGGTACCTGGCTCGCGTTTGCTCATGCAAGCCTTTCATCAGTACATAGGGCCGCTGCCCGCCTCGTCCGAGCGTCGCTATCTCGAAAATGGAATGCACGCCCTTCAACGGCGGTCGGGGCCGTTGAGGATCAAGTCCGACGACTTCGTCATCACTTCCCTTGACGTCATCATTGACTACGACAAGAAACTCGGTCAGGGAGGTTTCGCGTCCGTGTACGAAGCGCACTGGACAGGAATAAAGGTCGCAGTGAAAGTGATGGACCGAGGAGTCCCGGCGTCCGTATGTCGAACTCTAATTTTTATCTCGGAACCAACTCATGTCTCTCTCACAGGCACTTGAAAGGGAAGTAGACGTCTGGAAGCGGTTGCGGCACCCGCATATTCTCCAATTCTTTGGTGCTTGCTCGATAGCAGACCCACCTTTCATGGTCTGCGCATACAAACAGAACGGAGACGCGGTAGACTATCTTCTGCGTTTCCCACGCACCAATCGTGTGCAACTTGTGAGCTATGAGCCGCATTCCAATAGGCCCAAAATAATTGATCCCCCTAGCTGTATGAAGCGGCGTCAGGCCTGACCTTCCTACACGCAAATGGTGTCATTCACGGTGATATCAAAGCCGTAAGCATTACCCAGCCCGGATAACGCTGGATACGATCACTCATAAATGCCCCTGAAGTCCAATATCTTGATGGACGAGCAGGGCAAAGCGTGTCTCTCAGACTTCGGGCTGTCTCGAATCAAGACTAATACAACGACCATCCGCCAGGGAGCGGGGATCGCTCCTTCACATGGTACCGCCCGTTGGATGTCGCCGGAACATATAACGCTCGGGGTTGCAAACAAGAAGACCGACGTGTATAGTTTCGGGATGACGATGTATGAGGTCCGTTTCATCTTTAGTTCAAAGCTCGGGATCATGCTGACTGGAAACAGGTCTTCGCGGACAGCCCGCCGTTCGCAGCTACGCCCGAGGACATGCTTTTCAACGTCATCTGTGTGCTCGGTACCAGACCACCTCGTCCCGAAGAGCAGACCGGGCTCAACGACGATATCTGGGATATCATGTCCCGAACCTGGGCGCATCAGCCCGAACGGAGGCCTCCAGCGTCTGATATCCTCAGCTTGTTGACGCGCCATACTGCCCTTGTCGCGGCGAACGTCCGTGACCGCACTCGGGTTCCTGTCACTGACTACTCTCCGACATTATTGCCAGAGCGGTCGCCCCCGAGGCCGAGCGGGATGCGCCCTGGCATTCCTGTCACTGAGGCACTTCCGACACCGTGGTGGGAGCGAGTGGCTTCGAGGCCGGTAGCGACGCCCTCACACGCGACCACTGCTGCGTCGGCTTCGGGCACTGGGAGCTCGACATATTCTGCGCCGAGATTAAAGCCACGCGCAGACGCAGAAGACGCAGAAGACGCAGACCTTTTCGATCCGGACTTCACTAAGTGGCCGGACAGCCCGCCGCCGAAAGGATTAAGGGCGGCGACGCGTAACGAGTGAGCCAGCGTGGACTAGTGTGGCGTAAGAGCCGGGCACTAACGTTACCCGTTTCGCCGACAGGCCTTTCCGGCGGCGTTGATGCAAGCCTTCAACGGTCTGGGCCTTTTCGTATCACATGTCCCTCTCGTGCTTCCGATTTCTTCCTTCCTTCCTGTTTTACATATCTCCCCCACTCTTTCAACTTGATGTGCTCTGACTTGGTATCGCGCCTGTTCCAATTCATTCTCATTGACTCGGTAGGCTAGAGCATCCTTGACGGCATACCAGTCGTGACGCAGCCAGAGCACCGCGTCCATTCTGGTCTCTGAGCCAAGCATAGTTTGCATCAATTTTCATTTCTTCAAGTCAACGTCTGCGCCAGGATTTCCTTGATAAGATCGTCCGAGTCCAACTATGCTCAATTCGAGTTTGGAGCACGGTATATCATTAATGCTGAGGTCAAACGATCCAGCAGTCCGCCTGAGCCATCGATGCCTCGCTGAGGTGCTATATTGGCACGTATGGAGGGCCCGCTCACCTGCAGCGTCGTAGGTGCGCCCAGTCCCCCTCCCACCCGTCATATCTCGTTCTGACCGCTTCGGCAGCAAGCTTCTACTACGCGCTGCTCGACTCATTGTCGGAGGCCTGGGTAGCGATAGAGGGTCTTGCGCGCCGTATCGACAGCGAGACGCCGTACGAGTCCGTCCTCCTGTGCGAGGTACGCATCGTCTGACGCCTCAACGAAACGGAGCCTGACACACCGCAGAAAGTAGCGCAAGACATCGCGACGACTTCGTATGAAATGCGCCCGCGCGAGCGCGAGCTTGTGCGCACCTGGCCGCATACGGTTTTGCTCGACGCCACTATCGGCGTGGACCGCGTATGTCCGTCCGTCCACGCATGCGTTCGCAGCTGACATCTGCCTATCAATTCTCGTAGTGGTGCGGACTCTTCGACGACATGTCCCAGTAGACGTTCGACGGCGACGGCGCGCAGGAGCTCCGAGAGGTGACGAAGGACTTTGTGGAATACTTCCGCGGACGGCTCGTGAGCCTCGACGCCTCCGAGCGTGCGGAAGGGAGCTAGCTGTCTGAGATTGCAGGGCACTACCATGGGGCCGAAGCCGACAGCTCAGCGGGGCTACTCGCTTCGTAGCATTTGCAGGACGCATTTCCGCGCGCCTCGCTACTGCATGATAGTAATATGACTAACTTGCGCTCGGCAAAGTCTGCGTGCACATCGTATGGCACATCCTACACACCATATTTCGCCACACGAGACCGTACGGTGGCTGGGGCTGGCGCGACGAGGGCGCGAATAAACTCGCGGGCTGAGACGAACCTTCATATACTAATCGGGACACTGGTGTGCCCACGCCTCCAGCACCTGCTCGCAGAGTCCCACCTTCATCCTGAGCTGAGCTGGAGCGCGGAGATGGCCGGCGCACAACAAGGACAATACGAGAGAGATACATGCAGTGGATTGGGAAAGTGCCTGAGCCCAGCGCGAGTCCGTTGCATTGGACAAGGCCCACTAAGTTGGAATCAGCATATACCGTTTCGCGCCCGACGCCGCCTCGGGGTACACCTCACTGTTCGTCGCCATGACTCTGCTTCTCGTATGCGAACTGCCTCCGCATCGTCTCGACGACCGTCCGCTTCGTCCGCTTGAGCAGCTCGAACGCGGGGGAAGGCTCTCCGTGCGTATGTAGCTCTGCGTCGGGGAACATGCAGGCCAGGTACGCCGCGGCTTCCGGCGAGAACTCGACGTTCGCGCTGCCGATGTACAGCGAGTGAAGCGGCGCCACAGAGCCCCCGAAGGGCGGCGCCTCCGGGACCTGGCCCCCGTTTGCCGTGATCGCGAGCGGGAGGGCGAGCGAGCCGAGTTCCGCGCAGCGCTGCGCAAGCGGCAGGAGGTCGTGGACTTGCACGGACGACCATATGTGTTGCACGTCGCTGCTGATGACGAGAGCGTACACGTTAGGCCATGCGCTAGCGAACGCAGCGATGTCGCTGGGCATGAGGATGATGGGGATGGCGGGCATATGCACGACGCGGAGCTCGTGCAGGTCGAGGAGCGGCCGCAGCACGCTAGCGGTGCAGATTTCCTGCGGTGCCAGAGCATGCTCCGGGCCGACGCTTGCGGGGCGCGGGTGCAGCATGAACAATTGCAGCGTCGAGAACGTCGATGCTGCGGCCAGGAGTGCGTCGACGTAGACTGCGGTCGGGCGATGCCGTGGAGATAATGCACCTCCGACCGGCATGGGGTTTTCAGCTGCAGCGTAGTAGATCTTCAGCACTATCAGTCGAGGCGCCGTAATTCGTCGTAAGAAGGCCGCAACCATGAGATTGCTGGTTCGCATTGTCACAGTGAGTAGCTGTAACGACAGAAAGGGCAGCTGCTCCCTCGAGTTGTCGACGATGTCCAGCCCGAAGACCAAATCGTTCAATGAGGGAAGGTGCGAGAGCGCCTCGAGTGCTTGAGGAAGCAGACTCAGGCTGCTGACATCCAATTGGGTCAAAGACCGGAACGAGGAAACGGCGTAGGAGATATCGTATGTAGACGATGTGTCTTCCCGGCGGCTAATAATGGAACATGTCTTGAGCGTCGTGGCGCACTCGACCAAGCACCGGGCAACCAGGGCCTCTTCGTTTTCATCGATGTCAATGGACAGGAAGCGCAGGGATGGTTTAATGAAGAGGGGCCAATGTTCGCCGAAAGAGGATGAAGAATTGAACCGGAGGAGATTGGGGAAAAGCTTTTGTGGAGGGTAATATTTCAGGACGGAGTCCCAGTCGATTCGAGGGGCAGGGATCAGTGAGCCGTCGTCATCGTCTTCCACACTGAGCAAGTAGTCGAGATACCGCACGCGGCGGGAGTAGGATTCGAAGCGCAGCCAGTCAGCCTCAGATGGCTCTTTGACGACAGTCTGCAATGCCCATATGAAGACTGACTGCAAACGCCAGCGTGCGATGGAACTTACGAGGTAAGTGTCATGATCGGCTCCTCGCGTGTGCTCGGGCAATACTGTGATGAGCTCGTTTGGAGACGGCAGTGATCTCCAGAGAGTGCTCATGGCCGGGTCGAAGAAGGCGTGGCATGTCAAGCCCATCGCTAGAAGCGTGCCTTTGTTTGGCCATGCGCTGTCAGCAACGAGCAGCACAACCTCGGTGACACAGAGGCAAGGATGCATAGCGGTACGCAAGACTCCTCTGCCAAGTAGTCCATGTTATCCCACTTGCTAAGATACAGCAGCAGCTCGACTCACGGTGGAATATAGCTTGTCTTTGGACGCGTGTCCGGCGGATGACTCGCAGTCCCCTGCTCGTCGTCGATGTGCGCGTCGCCTTCGGCTGTGCGTAGTCTACGACTACACCTCCTTGCCGGAGGATTCGTCCCAGCCGAGAAGAGCCAGCAGGGTCGTCCCGGGTCGAGGTAAAGGAACACGGTCAAAGCCAAAGCTTATGTAAGTCTTAATTAGGCGCCCCCTTGCCCTGTGCGAGGACGCGCGCTACTCTAAGTTGCTTACACCCGCGACCCAGAACTAAATCCCCCAGCTGCGCGACCCTACCTTGTCTTTTGCTACGCCGCACTCTCAATTTACAGCCTCCTATAAAACATCTTCAAGCATCTTCCTGCTCCTCTCCTCGTCCTCGACGTCGACACCGAGCAGTCCTAATCGACGTGCCGCATTCATGCCAGCCCCTCTTCGTTCCCAGCTTAGGGCCTGCAGCTCGCTTTGCTGATGACTGGGCCAGCTACCCTGCTGTCCGAAGTACTTCGACATGCCACGCTGGCTGCAAGTGAACGCTGTCGACGCTGCGCCGGCAGCCCCAGATCGGCACCAGTACAATGCCGCTTCTCCTGGCCGAAAGGATCAAAGCGAACACGAATCCTTTCGGTATAGAACTATGGAAGGCTTCAGGAGATGCTAGCTGGACACGGGAACTGGTCTTGAAAGACCCAGGCGTAGTGCACGCTCACGGGCACAGCGGGAACGAGTTCCCAAGGCGCGTCTGCTCACCACCGAGCTGGCCATATCTTTTCTCCAGTCCTCCCCACGCTGCTTAGTGTCGTGCAGCTCATCGACGTTTCCACCACGATTCTGGTCGTGCACAAGCTCACCAGCTTGGGCCGTGACGTTGGTGAGTCTTTCTCGCCAATCCTCACCCTGGGCGACGCTGACTATGTAACTGCAATACCCCAGAATGTTTCAGCTCTACGATAATACGTTCGTGTGGTCGAAGAGACCGGACGGCCAGAGTATGCAGATGGCCCGAGCACGATATGCTCTTCGCCGAGCTCCAGGGCGCGAAGAAGGTCGTGGACATGGCTGAGATTTAAAAGGCGGAACATCGTTGAGATGGTGCGTCTCGCGACCCTTGCCTACGCAGGAATTACGGGACTCAAGGCTTGTTCCGCAGAGACGCAAGACACATGGCAGAGCGAGCTGCACCTCAGCATCTTCGCATGCAACAGAGACCGGCGCGCTCTGGGCGTCCCGCGAGAACGTATTGGATCTGGACGCCAACCTCGTCGAGTGCAGTCGGATACGGGGTATGGGCGTATGGTAAGTCGCGCGCGGTCTTGTCCTTGGGCAAGAGATCGTTGTACCGGTGTTGAAAATGCGGAT
Organism: Phanerochaete sordida; assembly: GCA_019973155.2. NCBI lineage: Eukaryota > Fungi > Basidiomycota > Agaricomycetes > Polyporales > Phanerochaetaceae > Phanerochaete > Phanerochaete sordida. The sequence continues at coordinate 47,869 of BPQB01000072.1, forward strand.
GATCTCTGAACTCTCGTTGTTCATGATCGTGTCCTGCTTGTGTCCCAAGGCAGCGGAAAAGTGCGCCTCGCATCAGTCTCCGCCGCGGCATCTGAATCGTCGACCTCCTACATGCGCACTTGCCCGCGAACTCCGGCTCGACACGCAGGTAAAGGCCTTTCAGATGGCGCGTGCGGTGCAGCGGGTCGACGTCGATGCCAGGCGAAGCCCACGTTCGCGAAGGGCCAGCTACGGAGACGCCACGGTCGCATCTGTAATGTTGTCAGTCTGAGACCGTGGAAATGCTCACGGATAATCGCCTCGAGGCCCTTGAGCCGCCTGACAATGAGCGCGTGCGTCACCCAGGCTTCCATAAGAGTCAGTGACCTCTCGTCTTGTGCTGTTGAAGACCACCTACGGCTGGGGGCGAGTTTCTCGATGTAGCCGCTCTCGGCGGCGTGCGCAAGCCTGCGGAACTCTCGAGGCACAGCGCAGCGAGGCCCGAGGTGTGGATGTGCCGCGCGAGCAGGCTGACGATGGCGGATACCTGCCAGGAGAGTGAGAGCATATCGGCTTCCGCGTCTACGTCCACCGCCCGTCGTGCGGCTGCGGAGAGTCGTAGAAGCACTGGAGCGGTGTGCTTGGGGTCGCAGGAGGTCGAGCCATCGCATGGCGGAGATGAAAGACATGGTGGTGTGTGCTCGTTTGTGTCTGCGGCGTCGACGGAGAAGTATCGCAGCAGTAGCGCTTCTTTGTCTTTTAGCGTGGTGACGTATTCCGAATACACTGTACATACCGGTGTCAGCAACGGTGCTTAGAGACGCGACTGACGAGACGAACCTACCTTCCCATGCACGTCCAGCATCAGCCTCTCCTGCGTTGTAGCCTCGAGGAGAATCGAGTCAGGCAAGCCTCCAAGCTCTCCGGGCTCGAACTCGGCCGAGGCCATGATACGTAGCGCGTCCGCGTACTGCACCTCCCGCCGTCGGCTGTCCTGCACGAGGTGTTATATGACGGCGCAAAGTTCGAATTCACCCTGTAGAGCGCGTTCCCGCGCTGGAGGTCGGCGGCGAGCATCTGCGCAACAACTCCGCGCACGGGCGCAGGCAGCAGGCGATAGCGAGGCCAGGACGTGTCGCAAGCGCGCGACTTCGAGCTCGGTTTGCTGTATCGCTGCCAGATGGAGAAGAAGTGGAGGAGCGCAGGGATGAAAGACGCGGCGGTGAGACAGTCCGAGCTTCCCAAGCCTCGGTGCGCCCCTGCCGAGCGAGGACGTTCTCGCGAGGCGATGCGAGAGCGTAGTTCTACCTGCGGTAGTCGCGTATTCATTGCTTCGAGAAAATCTGAAGGGACACAGAGGCGACGTGGATGATGTAGCTTAGGATAGACATTGGTTGCGCATGCGGCAATGGATGGAGCAAATGACGAGGTGGCTTGAAGCTTGAAGGGTGACCGGGGTAGATTTCAGCATGAATGGGATGACGAAGGAGGATGCGCGAAGTTGCGCAGAGACGCTGAGGGCGAAGAGGTTCTGCACATCGAAGTCGTGAAGGCGTCTTGTGTGAGGATTTGGTAGGTAGTGAATAAACCGGCCTAGCGAGACCTATACGGTTTGCCAAGATTCCGAAAGAGTATCAATATACGCACGAAAGCCAGAAGGGTATCAATGTCCTCTGCGTAGCACCTCATCTCAACTACACCGTGCTTGTACAGCTGCTGCTGAAGCCCTGGCAGCCGAGAGGGCACCGATGGCTCCTGCGTGGGATGAGCGCAAGTCGCAGTGCCTGAGACTGTATCAAACATACCAAACGTTGGATTTCGCGCTCTCCTCCTCGGATCGGGGCAGGACCCTGAGTGCTAAGTCTCAAGCTTCTCGCTTTGTACACTCCCGCGAGACGAAAAGGAGTCCAGGTCGTAACGTAGGTGCGAATGTGGGTATATCCAGCTTGCCACTTGCTGGAGAGAGAACTCTTGAAATATCAGACAGAGATAAGTGTGTTGGGCAGATGGCAGTTGGCTGTTAGGTTGGCTCCCATACTTAGCGCGCGTCCCTTCGCTGGATTCAAGCACGTGATTTTATCATCCCACAGCGACTGCCCCAAATGGACTGCGGTGTGAGCCTGGTGGCGTTCGGCACGCCTCGGCATGACGGCCGACCCTTTCCGTCGCCGCACTTTCGTTCAAGACAGCCACCCGGGCCTCCTCGAGCACGGACCTCGTCAGAAGAAACCAGACCATGTCCACCACCGCGAACAACTGTCCACTGCCCGTCGAAATCGTCCACCACATCGTCTCGATTGCTCTCGCAGAACACCTCGACGGCCTACTCGTCGGGACGCAGTCAGGGGCACGCCTACCATTCTGTCGTCCTAAATCTAAGGCAAGTCGCCTGGAACTACGCATTATACTTGAAGCAGACTGTCGCTCCAGGGATGTGCGAGTCGAGATTGTCCAGACCTCGTGGAGTCCCTGCTGGTTGCCTCGCACCAGCTTCACGACATCACATCGAAGATAATATCGTCTCTTCAATGCTGGTTAACCCAAGAAGAACGGCTTGCAATTGCATTGTCCCGGTGAGCACGCTTTCTCCCTTGCTTCCAGTTCGTTACTGATCGAAGTCGGCGTCTCTATACTCCAGAGCGAAAAGGAGCCTCTGGCACGAGGTCGTCAAGACTCGGGAAATCCGCAGGCTGTCTCTGACCCACGATCTTACCACAATCCCACAAGTCACCGCCCTGTTGCGGTATTCGACAGGGCCTGTCCTCGACGTCTACCGCAACATTTTCTGCATCCAGTTCCAGCTCGCTCTCGCGGCGCGGATGAACACCTGGCGCCACGTCTTCATCGGCCAGCGGTCCATCACGTCGCTGCGCACGTTGTATGACACACGCGCGGGAAACCAGAAGATTGCGCGAAATGTGCGCGGGGTGCTGGCGCAGTGCCCCGCCGCGTTCCGGGACGTGCTCGGGCCGCGCGTTGACGCGTGCACGCGAGACATGGCGATACGTGCGTTTCGCGCTGCACGGCCAAACACATCTGCTGATGCGCACTGCAGTCCATGCGTATGAGCTGTACTTCCTCGAGCTCAAGATGCATTGGAGAACGCCCCTCGTACCGGACGCCGCAGACGATGGAGACCCGTCGGCGCACGAGGTACGCTACACGGCTACGACTGGACACGGCAGGCTGCTGATTCGCGGTCAAGGAATCGGCGCGCGAGCTCGTGCGCCTCATACAGCAGATCCGCGATAGTGACGCCTGCACGCGCGCGGACTGGGACTACGCTGTTCCCCTCGACGACGCGCTGGGCACAGAGCGGGTACGTGCAGCGCGCGACGTGGCACCTGCACTATGGCTAATGTCACATTAGCTGCTGGTGTGGTGTACGCTCCTTCGTGAGATCGCAACGACAGAAGTCGCAAGCGAGCAAATCGCGGACGCGCAAGACGTAGCGCGAAGTCTTTTGAGCAATCTCGAGACGCGGCTCGAGAAGCTCCGACGGTCTCGCGCGGCGCTGTCGTACCGGAAACGTAACAGCTCTCCTCTAAACTATGATTGTGGAATCAGACGTATTTCATCAGTTATCGCCCAAGGACTTCGAAAACCCGAGAACGAAGGCCGTCGTGGCTGGCTACCTCTGGCCCCAACTCGCCCTCGCCGCCCAGATGAACAGCTGGCTGCACGTCCTCACTGGGCAACGGCCCACCACGTCGTTGCGAACGTTGTATGGCACCCATGCAGGCAGCCAGGAGGTCATGAGTACCGAGATGCAGTATCCGAGCGGGCAGACAGCCAGTTGATTCCGAGCGCAAGCCGGTATGTCTCAGTGTACGCACTTTGTGCGTAGATATTCGTGAATGTGATTCCAGAATTGCGAAGGCCAGGGTGCAGCTATACATTCGAATCATCATGTTCCTCCTCCGAAGCAGCACCTTCCACGGAGCCGGCTGGACCATCGACGCTCCGCCGGTACCGCGCGCTCGAGCTAGCATCCTCCCGGACCCCGTCTGACGCATTCTGAACTTCACCCAGAGCTATGCTCTCGCTGTATGTCTCCGGTCCACGCCCTGCTTCCGAGCGCTCTGAGGGCAGAGTCCATCGGTGCGGGATGTGGGATAAGACGCCGCAGAGCGGGGCGACCAGCCTTCGCGGCCAGACCGTGTTTGTCTCTCTCGGGGTGCGGCTGCGCTGAAGCAGGGAACCAGGCGGGGAGCGTACCGTCCGCTCAGGGCTGCGTGTGGTCTCTGCGGCGTCAACGGTGGAGTATGATCTGTAGCGTTGAGAGCCGGGCGCCATAGATGGAGCCAGGACTAGAGACTGCGCTCTGCTGGGCGGCGGGCTGTGAGTCGGATGCTTGATTTTGCGCAGAGCCGGACATTTCTCGTCAACCTCCCATGGATAAGTGGTGTTGTAATTAATGTCGCAGCAATGTGATAACCACAGACAGCCAGTGGTCTCCTCGCATGACATGGCGTCCTCGTGGGCAGCATGCGCAATGAAGTGTAGCTTGAAGGGGATATCGTAGTTGGTCTCCAAACGATGCGCCACCCCTTCGCATGCATGCGCCAGACGTCGGAATTCCGCGCAGCGGAGCTGCGACGCGCCGAACACTTCCCGAGTGCTGCGGTCTAAGCTGTTGATAAGCCCGCACATTTCTGCCTCTGCTGCCGAAAGTGTTTCGAAGGGAAGTTTCTGGACAAGCGCATCCAGCGCCGTAGAAATCTTGAGGAAGATGGCCTTCAAAAGAGCAGGCTCAGTAGTAGGCAGTTGCTCTCCAGAGATCCACCGTGTGGCAGTGATGAAGAACACGCATAGGTACCCCTCGCTTGCAATACCAAAGTCTTCGTCAAACCACCGCAGTAACAAAAACGCATCTTCTGTCGTCGTTGTCTCTTTATCGGAGAACACTATTTTGGGACGCTGGGTGAGCAACCTTATGGCGGGTCGGACAAGTGTAGGGAACATACCTAGAACATTATCTGATGTGATCTTCAATCGCCTGTACTCCGCGAGCTCTAGGCAAATGGATCTGCGCAGGTTCTTGAACTTGGTAGGGAATCTAGATTGAACGTTGAACAGGATATGCAGGGCTTCTGTGTACCATGGCGGCTTGTCACTGCCAGCTCCTGCTAGGGAGCGCAGGATGACACACATATCGAATGCGGGGAGGAGGTCGTATAGCACAGCATCACGGCCGATGACGCGCTTCAAATCAGTGACCATGCTAGTTCCCGCTAGCTCCTTCCTTGACATCGTGCACCCTTCGTCCCAGCGGTCCATGGGAAGGAGAATCTCGGAAAAGCAGCAGCGATAGCCTGATTGATTGAGTAGTCCGCCCATCCCAGGTAAGAGGGGAAAGAAGCCGCTGTCATCGTACGCAAAGCGCTGTGAAAGTCGATTGCCGAGGCGTGGGGCGGTGCTGTCATCGGAGGCATCCCAGTATGCCAATCCCGAATGCGGGTGGTCAAGGAGATTTTGCTGCATGGCGAGGAGAATCGTTCTCCACGCCACAAGGTATGCAGCGGAAATAGCCCTCGAGCGGACAAGAAGAGGGATATCCGGAAGGTGGGGCTCGAGACGCGATGGGGTGCATTCCGCTATGTATGCGTGCACTCGGATGTCTTGTGAGGAAAGTTTGACCCAGTCCAGCGCACGGACCAGCAATGCCGTCTCTGCGACTTCATCCAGTACCCATTCAGTCAGGGTCCATAACGCACCGCCTGACACCGAGGGAATAGTAAACTCTTCGAGGTAGACCCTGACGGCTACGCGCGCCTTCTTGCGTGTGTAGGACGTCCCGGTAGTCTTGCCTCGTACTTCCCGGCAGCTGGAAAGGTCCCTCTCTCTCCAAGAGCTCGCCATGGAAGGCCAGGCAGTTTGAGAGCGCGCTTGCTCGCCCGCCCGCAGGGCATGGTGCAGCCGCAGCCACCTGGAGGATATGACGTCGGAAGTGTCACGCCACTCCCGACAAATGTTCGCCCATCGCGCGGTGACTGACGTAGTGCAATAGACCCAGAGACACCATACTGACTGGCACGCAGTGACACATGCCCATGCGGTGGGAGATTTGTAGGGACAGCGTTTGTATACGACAGGAAGGACCGTGAACACCGACGCAGCGATCAGGAAGAGCGCGGCGAATACGGTGATGATGATAGCGACAATATTGTCCAAAGTCCAGAGCAGCACGACGACACCGCAGAGGAAGAGGACCATGGCGATCTCTAGAAGGGCAGGGATGGATGAGATCGTCGCACCAACGTTCCAGGCGTCCCAGGCCTCGATGCGGTCCTGGCGAACGAGAATGTTCTCGCGTGGCAGTGCGAGCGGAGAGTTCCAGCGGAGGTACTCGCGCAGCCATTGCTTCGCGAGGATCCCGAAGAGGGCGGCGGAGAGACTGAGTACGAGGCTGAGGAAGAAGAGGGTGTTGATCGCTCGCGCGGACGTCGGAGGGGAGAATGGCTGCGCATCGAGGAGGGATGTCAGGGTGGAATTGACAGTGGAAGGGATGATTGTTCCCGTGGCACGGAGCTGCATGGAGACGCTGAGCGCAAGGAGCTGGTTCGTGGTGGAAGAGTCGTCGTCCGTGAGCATCGGGTAGGTCTGCACGACAAACGCAGTGAGGAATGCGGAGAATAAGCCAGCCTGGCGAGAGACACACTCAGTGCTTAGTACCAGACCTGGAAATGAGTAACGCACAAATACTAAGAGCGTATCGATATCTTCAGTATGATATTTCATTTCTCCAGTGTCATGCCTGAACAAGTGGTCTTCGACACCTGCCCATCCTGAGAGACCCCTCCTTACCTTTCCATCCCAGATTAGACTTGATGAGATGATACTTGCTACTTGTGACGCACCTGGGATCGCTCATCGGTAGGTTGCCCGGGGATATTGGCCGCGGACTGCGGCTTCGTGTCCGCAGGCTCATCGTTGAGGGCATCGCTAACATCGCCGGGTGACCTGTTCAAGGGCACACCCTGGATTGGCCCAAGCTGCGGCTCATTGCTGAACCCATGCTCGTGCGAAGCTGGACTGGCAGGGGGCTGCCTTTCTATGTCTTCAGTCTTGGAACCGGGAGCACTGGCATCGTGCGCCTGTTCTGGCACGTCAACCTGAGAGGCGCTACGGTTGGAAGCCGCCCTCGACGGCAAGAACGACGCCGAAGGATTCATGGCAGAAGACGACGCGGATGCACGAGGAGAACCTTGATTGGTACCTGCGTCGGAGAGGGCCTATATCTCGCGAACGCTTCTGGTCGCGGGTATGTAGCGCGCGTGCTTGGTAAGAAGCTCGTCGTGTCATACCGCCTTGCCTCGTGCCCACGAGCGCAGCGGATGCGACCCTGCACTCATCTTCTTCCGGACCCTGCGGCGCGAAGGCATATGGAATCAACACTCATAAAGCTCCAGCATCCGGCAATCCTCAGTGCTGACGAGCCCAGGACGCTTATGGTATACAACTTTGGTATATTCAACCTAGACCTACAGCGGCAAAATATCAGGGACAGGCCCAATGGGCGTAATCTTAAACGGGTTTATCTGCGCAGCGTCAGTATTCCAGCCCGTCAACGGTGTTGATCAAGTGCCGACGCACCATCTTCATATTATAATACAAGAAATCCCTTCGCTCCGCTCCGGGGAGGAGACTGATTTAAACAGAAACCTTTTCACTTCCATCCAGGTCGGGCGCGCTCCAGAGGATTGCTGCGCCCAGCTGCTGACACAATGGTATCTGCGACGAAGTCGGGCGTGCGGCGCGCGCCGCTCTACATCTCGACCCAGAATAATTCCTTACCTGCGTGACACGGAGGGCAGCGTGCCGCATGCACCCAAAATCTCGACTATCTGGTACCCGTACGCCGTCCGAAATGGGTCAGCCGTAGTGAACGCCCGAATGCATGCTCGCGTTGAGGGCGCCGAGCGAGTACATGGGATCGTGCCCGGCGCGCAAGGCCGACGACCCCGAGTGGCGACACGCCACGTATTTCTCTGCTGTACAGCTCACGTCTGCGCGTCGCGAATGGTACCGCGACTGGCGGCGCACGCATTCGAGGCCCATTAGCAAGGTGATGCTCGCAAATCGTCGTCCACTCCAGCAAACCGAGGCGGCGCTGCGCGCCGCCTCCCTCGACTGCATGCCCATGCTCGAGGTTCCGGACTGGATGACCTCAGCCTTGCGCGTCGGCGGCGCGCTTGTGGAGGATCCGCCATCGAACAACGAGTTGGCACCACCTCTTCGCGCCTGCGGCGCGCACATGCGCTGAGCTTCTACTGCGACTGCGAGTCAGAGCCGAAGTCGGACCTCAATGATGGGGCCGTAGCTGTCCCAGCAGCCGACCCCCAGCACGATTGAGCTGCGCTCGGGGACCCTCCGCGGCGTGAACATGTGCCCGCGCCTGCCGTATGGGCAGATTTCAAGGCACTATCAAAATCGCTGCGCCCGTGCCGCTCACGCGCGGGACCTTTGTGAAGCAATGAGGACTCAGCCGGGATTCTAAACGACATACCGCTGCCGCGAACTAAGGAACTGAAGCTTCAGGGTTCGAGTCGTCGAGGTGGCGGAGAGAGAATGGGGGAAATTGAGAGGACCGCCTGCGGTGACACCATTTATAATTAATTCGAACGAAAAAAATGGCCGTGGGGCTGCCACGTCTGAGGCTGTACGCGTGATCATGACCCCAGTAGATTATGGGATGTACGAGACCCGGGTCCAGGACCCGAGTAACCAAGAGCGATATATAAGCTGGTCGAGACTCAGACGGGCCCCCCAGGTCAATAGACCTCTCGTCAGGCAATTGTATAGAAATGGTACTCTCAGTCGATGTGCATAATATAAGAGTAATCCGACCTTGATGTGCTGGAAGTTGCACGTATCCTTAAACGCCGGCACCGTCCAGTACAGCTTGCGCAGCCAGCGGTGCAGCTCGGGGTAGTCGCCGCGGATGCTGCGGATGTTGCACTTGAAATGCGTGTGGTACGCGACGTCGAAGCGGATCTGCATGGGCGCGGGCGCGTCAGTGGGGGTGTAAGTGGGCAGGCGTAGGGCGTACGACGGTAACGAAGAGCCGGACGTCGGCCTCGGTCAGCTGCCCGCCCACGAGGTACTCCTTGCTGGCCAGCAACTTCTCGAGGCGGTCAAGCGACTCGAAGAGTGGAATGACTGCGGCTTCGTATGCCTTCTGCGATTGCGCGAAGCCGGACTTGTACACTCCGTCTAGAGCTGCGTCAGCCTCGTGATAGAGACTCAATAAAAATGGACGCGCACTGTTGACGGTGTCGTACACCCACGCGTTGAGCTCGTCGATCTCGGATCGAAGGGATTCGGGGTAGAGGTCGAGCGCCGCCTTGTCCTTGGGCAAAAGATCGTTGAACGCGGCGTTGAAAATGCGAATGATCTCCGAGCTTTCGTTGTTCACGATCGTGTCCTGCTTCTTATCCCAAAGCAGCGGAACAGTGAACCTTGTCCCTGGCATCAGTCTCCGCCGCATCGTCGAGCCCGAACATACGCACCTGCCCGCGAACTCTGGCTCGACACGCAGATAGAGGTCCTTCAGGTGGCGCGCACCGTGCAGCGGGTCGATGTCTGTGTCAGGGAAGGGGTCCACGTTCGCGAAAGGCCAGCCGTCCTCGTCCATCCGCGGAGACACCACGGTGACAGCTGCAGTGATGTCAGCCTGCGAACACGCGGGACACGTGAGAACGCGTACGAATGATCTCCTCGAGGCCCTTAAGCTGCCTGACGATGAGGGTGCGCGTCGCCCAGGCTACAATACGCGTCAGCGAAAGTCCGTCTGTGCGGCCGAAAGCTGCCTACGGCAACCATACGAGACATAGAGGTGGTAGCGATCTGTAGGGGCACGTTCAGCGAAGATACACAAATAGCCATAGCGCCAACGTACCTTTCTCCGGCTTGAATGGCCCCTCCGCAGTAATCCAGTGCCTGAACGTGGACGGCTTGCGGTCAAACGAGCCGTCGGGCTGCACCTTCATCTTGTTGACGTCCGTCTGGCCGGGGTCGCGCGTACCACTCTGCTGCTGCAGAGCGGTGTGCTGGTGCGGTAGTGCGCTGCCGGTGCTCATGCTTGCTCGAAGAGGTACGGACCGAGGACGGGCAAGGGTTGTCGCAGTGTATAGCGCGTGACAGGAGTATGGCTGTGGAGGACCGTGAGCGTGCGCCGCCAGGATACGATTAGCCTTAGACGTGCGAGCACGCACGTATAAGTACGCGATCCGAGCGTGTGCTTGATGCCATTGGTAAGGGGCGTAATGCGCATTGCGTGGCGTCCGCCGCGCCCGAGGTGAGGTCATCCGGAGCCGCCCGCGGCGGAAGCCCGCGCGAAGGGCTCGCGACTGGCTCGCGCGGCGGCCGCTGCGTGGCGCAATGCGCAACGGACTGCGAGTGGGTCACGATTGGTAAGCAACGTTCGCGTACGGCAGCGCGATTTGCATACCTGGTCGTGCCGGTCTTTTGAGGTTACCGCCATTGAATATTGTAAGAATGGCCAGGATTTACAGCCGGTGCGTACGTCAGACAAGTATGTGGCGATATGTGTGATGAGGCGTGCGGAACACTGAGAATTCGGTATCGTTAAGGGGAGTCAAATGGGCGGTACATCGAATTCGAATTTACCCACGGGGCAATTGCGTGCAATGTCGTTTACTTCAAGCGACCTGGCCGTCTGCGATGACACCAGGAGTAGCCCAAATTTTCGCCAAAAGAAAGCCCAGGCGCAATCTGCAGCTTCGATGCTGACCAACACGACGTGTATCTGTGGGAAGGGGAATGTCATATCCGATAAGCGTCAATAGAGTGGCGTCGGATAGCTGGAGCTGACCCGCAGCCCTAAGTATCCTTCGATATCGGACGTGCTGTCGGACGACCATGTTCTTTATGTGGAATTTCTGCGCGCCGTAGACTGACCAAGCGATCCAAGACGGGCCTCGCTCGTCAAAGGATACGCAGTTTCTGTATGGCTAGACGCGGGGGCCTAATCCTACGAACTAGGGAGAACGAGCAAGGATAGTCGAAACGTCCAACGCCCCGTGCGCGCGGTCTTTGCTTGCCAAACGGTGAATGGTGTCGGCGGAAGTCAACGTGGTCAACCACGAGACACGTGTAGAGAGTCATTAGCGAGGAATCGCGCGGGAAATGGGGCTCTGAAGCAGCTCGCATGAATCGACTAAGAAATGAGGGCAATCTCGAGGGCAAGATGCATAGCGACGAGCGAGTTTGGTGAAATAGCGATAGTATCCTCGTCGCGGTTGGGTGCGAAGGCGAAGGCGAAGTGAAACGCGGCATTTTTGTGGACAGGCGCCCTCGGCGGCGCGGGAGTTCGAACCCGGTCAGCGGCATTCACTTTCCATCTATTTCTATAATCGCTCTCCCAGGATGGCTCGCGTCGAAGAAATGTTCTTGGCCAGCTCATGATTTACCGCTTTTAAAGTTGAGAGATATGTAAGCTTTCCTCTATTGCACAATTCGATTGTTCCAGCCCTCTCCGCGGCTACAGGGGAAGGATGTCTGGCACAGGGCCGACGGGCGTGACCTTCGTCGGGTTGATCTGCGAAAGTTTCAGCACCAGAGCGAGATCCAGCTAGAACGGTCGTAAACTCACATGAGCAGCACTGTAGTATCCTGTCTTGATGTGCTGGAAATCACAAGTGTCCTTAAACGCAGGTACGGTCCAGTAGAGCTTGCGCATCCAGCGGTGTAGCTCGGGGTAGTCGCTACGGATGCTGCGGATGTTGCACTTGAAGTGGCCGTAGTAGACGACGTCGAAGCGTATCTGGGATAGAAGGCGCAAATTGAGCAGACGGCGCGCAGATGGTTGACGCAGGACGTACGATAGTAACGAAGAGCCGGATGTCAGCTTCAGTTAGGCGGCTGCCGACGAGATAGTCCTTGCCCGTGAGCATCTTCGCGAGGCGGTCAAGCGACTCGAATACTGGAAACACACCAGCCTCGTACGCCGCCTGAGTCTGCGCGAAGCCAGCCTTGTAGACCCCGTCTAGACGCCAGCCGTCAGCCCTGAATATGATGTCTCGCAGACGGACTCACAGTTGAGGGTGTCATACACCCACGCGTTCAGCTCGTCGATTTCGGGCCGGAGCGGCTCGGGGTAGAGGTCGAGCGCGGCCTTGTCCGTGGGCAGGAGTGCGTTGAATGCGCTGTTGAAGACGCGGATGATATCCGAGCTCTCGTTGTTCACGATCGTGTCCTGCTGCTTGTCCCAGAGCACGGGGACGCTGAGCCTGCTCTCTGATGGTGAGCGGTTTGCAGGGAAATGTTGACGAGCCTTGCGCACTTGCCGACATACTCCGGTTCGGCACGCAGGTAGAGGTCTTTGAGGTGGCTCGCGCCGTGCAGAGGGTCCACCTCGGCGCCGGGGAAGGGGTCGACGTTTGCGAAGCACCAGCCAACCTCGTCCATCCGTGGGGACAGCACAGTGATAGCTAGATGGTATCACGATGAGCACGTCGTCGAGTGAGGGTAGGAGAAAGACGGACGTATAATCTCTTCGAGACCCTTGAGCTGCCTGACGATGAGAGTGCGCGTAGCATAAGCTATGATTGACGTCAAGACCGACTTCGTGAGCAGCGCGACGGCACATACGGCAGGCATATGAGACGTAGAGATGGTAGCGATCTGCAGCGATGGGTACGGTCAGCAATGATTGTGTCCCTGTACAGCACGGGCGAACCTTTTTCAGGCTTGAACGGCCCCTCAGGCCCAGGGGTAATCGTATGTTTGAACGCGGACAACTTGCGTACGCGCGTCTCGTCCGGCCGTGCCTTCAGCTTGTGAACGTCGGACTGCACCTCGCGCGGAATTGCGGCATGCTGGTGTGGAAGCGCGCTGCCTGTGCTCATTCTCGCGGATCGAAGAGCAAAGCGTGCAGATCGAAGAGCTGAAACTGGAGTTCGCGGAGGGCCGCGTGTGCGCTGCTGTGTGACTCACGGCAGCGAGAAGAGTATAAATACGAGGGACCAGCATTGCAAGACCCACAGATCACAGCTGTAATATTGACTGCGCTGCGGCCCGCGCGTCGTCCATCGTTCAGTGTTTGGAAGGGTGGTTAACCTCCAACGCTCCGGCACTGCGCCGCACGACGTGAGAGCAGCGTCCTGCTATATTGCAATCAATCAGGGCAAGAGCCATGCGGAGTAGGAGCAGCGTACATGCGACTCTGCCGAGCTGTCACGTTCCTTGCAATTCGACTCGCTGTACTTATTGACTCTGAGCCTTGGGTATTCGCGCGACACTGCGTGTGCAGTGGGTATGTGGTTTCGCCCCCGACATGGAGCTTTAGAAAAGCGGGCTATAGTGTGCTTGAATCAGAGTGCGAAACCTTCAGGGTATTAGGGCATATCACAGCGCTGTGGTAAAACAGGACAACTTCGGGGAGACGACTGGCATCTAAACGTGAGGAAAGTGGTGACTGCGACTGACGACGAGCTCAACTGCATCTCACACGGCGTGACCGGCGAACTGCAAAGCCTTTCCTTCCGGCCGCAACGAGTCCCACTGTACGCCAGGCCGGTGCACTCACCAAGCCAATACAGTCACCGCTGCCGACACAGCAAATCACCGCGATGGGCTCGCCATACAAAGCAGCAGCAGTGGAAGGGCGTGTTCGACGGCTCAGTACATCCGAGCTTGGCCTGCCCTGGACGAACGTCCGACGCCGACGCGGGAAAGCTCCTGACGGAGCGTCCGCGCCTTGGGAATGGTTCTCGATACCGCAAGCGAGTCTTGCTTGTCTGCACGGGGCAGGCATGCTGAGGGTGTGGCTGTTCAACCGCTGGAAGTCGTGCACGTAATCATGAGGGCTCTCCTAAGGCCTGCGTGGGACGAAACGGCTCCAGGAACAGACGGAGAGCATAGTCGGCCGCGAGACAGCGGTTCATTTGTCAGGCAGTTCGTTGTAAAACGGTCGCTGAAAGGCTGAGGCTGCCGCTACGTGGAACTTTGGATGTGAGATACACGTCGTAGGACGGCGAGGCTGGTTGGCTGGACACCGAGGGGAAACGTGTTATCGACGTCGCCGGGTTCGAAGACAAGCCCCAGAATTAAATTTAAGATTATTTTCTGGCGATTCGACGCTCCGGAAGGTCGCCGGGACGCCGGCGGGGGATACCGTTTTTGGGATGACGTCAGTGGTTACGCTGGGGCAGAGGCTCGGACCCCGTCGGCTGTGGTTTGGCTCTTGCCACCGTCGTGCCTGGAAGCTCCGGCGTGACAACCCCCTTACCGCGCGAAATTAATTGCGAAACAGCCCACAACGGGGCCTCCAGCGACGACCACGACCACCACGGCCCCGACCGCCCACGTAGACTTCCCTCGCGCCGTGTCTGACGGCGAACAACGCTGGCCCGGACGCTTTGCACACGACGCTGAAACCCTCGCCTCGGAGCGCCCACCACGCACAAGCTTTTCGGAAAATCAATTCTGTGGGCGATAGCATCTCTGACGAAGTCACTCGCGCACTCCCTACGCTGGCGGGTCACGGGCAAATCCAGCAGAAAGTGCAATTCTACACGATTGCTTTCTGTCTCTCTACCCCCTTCTGCACTGCTCAAAATACACAGCAGTGGCAGCAATGGCCTTGCCCTCCAACTCCTTCGTATGTCCGTTTGTCCTGAATCACACCCGAATTGCTGAAGCGGCAAGCAGGACCATTCCATCCGCAATTCCCCCCTCCCAACGCTGCCGACGTCCCCCCTCTCGACTTCGGGCACCCCAAGCAACGCGTCTATGCAGCAGCCCAAGCCCACTGCTGACGAGATCGATGCGGTCATCCAGGCTGCCACGTCCGCTTCGGCACACGCTACCTACCCCGGCATGCGCCCGCCGCGCGACACGCGTACACAGCTCTTCGTCGGCAACCTGCCCTATCGCGTGCGATGGCAGGACCTGAAAGATCTTTTTCGGCGTGCGGGGACGGTCCTACGAGCGGACGTGTCGCTGGCGCCTGACAACAGGAGCAGGGGGTACGGAACGGTCCTCCTCGCCACCGCAGAAGACGCAGGCAGGGCGATAGACATGTTCAATGGGTTTGTTTGGCAGACGCGAACATTAGAAGTTCGGCACGACAAGATGGGCGTGACTCCGATCGGCGAGGACTTCCACTCTCCAGCAGTAGGACACGCGGCAGGGCTAGGGCTTGGCGGAACGATGGGCTTTGGCGGAGGGACGGCGTCTGGGACCAGCAGCGGAACGGGTACGCCTTTCCCTCAGCTTCAGACAAATCTGCCAGGGGCGCTGTCGCGCCTGCCCTCGACGACTGTGTCGTCGCCTACTCTCTTTTCGACCCCAGCAGAAGAGCTCACGACCCTCAACACAAATCTCTCCAACCACATTGGTCTCGGCAAGCTCGGGTCGCCCGCGAACCATTCCCCCCGTGGAGCGGCATCGCCCTTATCCGTTCACTCGCCTCTCCTCGCCCAGCTGTCGGGTAACCACGCTGGGGCATCACTGCTGACGGCCCAGCACTCTGGATCACCTGCAGGAGCTGGCGGAGAGCGTAGCCGAAATTTGTTTGTCGGTAACGTGCGTATTATTGTTCACAGCAACCGTCCCCTCCAGAACTGACTGTGTGCGCGACAGTTACCATTCCACATCCAATGGCAAGACTTGAAGGATTTGTTCCGACAAGCTGGCACGATCCTGCGTGCAGATGTCGCACTCGGTCCGTTACACTTCATCGTGCTAAGCGCTTACCTAACTGACTCCGCATCGACATGTGTAGGGCCTGATGGTCGTTCGAGGGGATTCGGCACAGTGAGCTTCGCGACGGAGACGGACGCGGACCGCGCAGTCAGGATGTTTAATGGGTAAGTCTCGTGCCCTGATCGTCATCGTTCGACCTACACGCCTAGGTCACAGTGGGACAGTGACTTTCGGTAGCCTCTTCCTCGCTCGAGATACAGTCAGTCACTTGTGTCGCCCGGTGGGTTGAACGCACATCTAACCGGAGACATCTGTGACTGACTGTATGCGCTCGAAATATGCCCGGTCTACCTTGGCGATCTTCCACCGCCCTTTGCGTCACCGACACTCATGCTGATCATCCCCACAGATATGAATTCAATGGCCGGCAGCTCAAGGTCCACTTTGACAAGTTCGCGGCCCCATCCATGACCGCGTTTCCTACAGTGCACCCGTTCTCTGTCCCCCAATCTCCGCATCTGCAGGGCGGCTTCTCTTCAATCCATCAATCGTCACCGCTTGGCCAGCTGAACCTCGCCCAACAGGTCTTGCTTCAGCAACACAACCAGTCAAGACAACAATACGATCGCTTCGTGCCAGGGCACACGCAGGACTCGTCTCTCAGTTCAACACCCCTCGGTCTCCAACGGTCCCTCACAGATACGCAAACCTTCCGCTTCTTCCATTCGCAAGACGAACCAAACGCCGCCTTCTCTGCGCTCAACGCTGGTCTAGAGGCTCCAGGCGCGCTAAATCGTGCGAAGTCAGACACGGTGCAGCAGTCCCTGCACCACCATACCTCTCTAGACCCGACGTCCTTGTCACGGACTCTTCCAGACTACACCACCGAGTCTCAAGAGGAACAGCCTTTACACATATCACTACCTCCGCATCGTCCATCTTACCCCTTCGACTTCTCTCCGAGGCTTCCCTACGACCCTTACACCGTGGGACGGGAACAGACCAGCGATGCGGAGCGATACCAGTCGGCGTTCGACATGAGTGCGATGTCGTCTGGTGATCACATCGACGTGAACTCAATTCTCTACGCGTCTGGAGACTATCCGGACGCCTCGGGACCACGTCCGTCTACTTCGCCGTCTCCTGCGCCCGTCTCTCAACCGCAGAAGACCCATGCGCATTCGCAGTCCGAGTCGTTCGCTTTGATGGGCCCGTCCGCGCAGCCAAGCGCGTCACAGACGCGAACAACCTCCCCTGTCATGACGTCGCCGACTTCGACACAGTCCAGTTCCCTGCAGACACACCCTGCTCATCCAGGTCCCATCGCGCTGCCTCCACCTCCGCCTGTCGGCGCCTTCCCAGTGCCCCCACCGCACACTTTGTCGCCGTACCACCCACCGGTTTCGCCGTACGGGCCACCAATGCACCACCCTGGCATGATGATGGGTATGATGGGCATGCCGACACCGCATGGCCTGCCACCAATCACTCCCAGCATGCCTCCCTTCACGTTCCTTCCCCAGCCGTCGCCAGGCCCGGCGCCAAGCGATCCTACCCAGAACCCTTCGACGACAAACAACAACGAGTCACACCCACAGGGCCCAGGATCATTCGTTGCGCATCTGCACCATGCGCACGGTGGGATGCTGTCGCCGTACACGCCGTTCTCTCCGGGTGTCGCCATGTCTCCCGGCGCATTCTGGGGCCATCCAGGGTCCGGCGCGAACCCGTACATCAACGCTGCTGTGGGGGCCCCTGTGCACTCGGGATACTTCCCGCCTGTACCGGCGCGTGGACAGCCGACGGAAGAGTACTTCCCGCTCCTGCCTCCGTCGTCGTCGGCAACGGCATCGCGTCCGAGCGGGCTCGCGAACGAGATCCAGATCGACCAGTCGAGCGCCGGCGGGAGCACCGACGACCAGGCGGCACTGCTCTCCACCGGCGTCTCGCCGAGCAGCGCCCCCGCGAGCGACGGTCACAGCACCGCGACGACGACGACCGGCACCGAGATCAGCCCGCGCCCGCCGACGCCGAGCTCGCGCGGCACGTCGTGGAACGCGGACTCTAACGGCGCGTCGCCCGACCTGGTGGACGATATGTGCGCGCTCGCGATCGCGCAGGGCGGCGCAGAGAAGCCGCGGCCGCAGTCGACCGGTGCGCATGATGCGCACGCGCCGTCTCGCGAGGCGAAGCAGCCCTTCGTGCGCTCCGAGTCGGACCCGCTCCAGGGTGGCGCTGCTGCGGTCGACGGCGCAGTCAATGCGCACGCGGCGCCCGTAGCTTCGTAACGAGATCCACCAAAATTGTAGAGCAACCCATTCGCGCACCGTCATCATCTTGATTTTTTTCTTGGGATACATGCATGTCAACGGGGTCCAGTTGTGACAAACATTTGCAGATCATCAGGAGTATCTACGTTTATTTGTTGTGTCTTTGTCGTACATCGTGCATCGGGCGCAGGCGGCGAGCGGGCATTCATGGCAGGCGACAGCAGGGCTCTCGTTCGGTTATACATATACTACTGTAGCAAAGGCGTGTCATGGTAATCATACAGCTATATTATCAGCATTTTTCGTCGCACCAGCGTCCATGTCGTCGGGCTCGTCGCAAAGCAGGGAGCGCGACTCGTGCGACCCGTCTAGGATAGACTCTTCGCCGGTACCTCTCCGCCGCACGAGCGAGAGGTATCGCTGTGCGTACTCTTCGCAGTCGTCGTCGAAAACATCTTTCAAGTCGACGGTCGATTCCGTCGCGCTGGACATACTACGAAAATACGTGCGTGAGTGGGAGCTGGTAGCTGGTCTGAGGGAGGATCTGACCTATCTCGGTTCAGCGCGACGTGCTCGTCCGACGGAGACATCATCGGGAGCCCTGCCGCGAGCGGGTTCCGCGAGACCCACTCAGAGGAGTCCGCTCTGGAGTGCCCGTCGCTGTCCATGTCGTCGAGGTCCAGCGGAGCACCGAGATTTCCGACGGCCTGCGAGGCGAACTGGAGGAAGGACGAGACGACGGGATTGTTGGTGCCGGTATCGTCTCCCATGAGATAGACCTCGCGCAGGTGGAGAATGAAGTGGCAGACAGTGATGCTGCGGAAGCTGTCGTCGCCGATGCGCATCAGATATGTATGTCGTACAAAGGAACGCTGTAGGACTTACGCTTGGAGGAATAGGCTCGCGTAATCGACGAGGATGGTTGTCTGACAGGTATTTCGTCAGCTACGCTCTTGAATGCATAGATTCAGGGTGTGCTTGCCTGCATGGACGCCATGACGAGATCCAAGATGCTAAGAGCGAGAAAGACCCTAGTAGGGAGGCCTGTTAGCTTGTTCCTGGTCCAAGCCAAGTCCAAGTATGCGAAACATACAGAAAATGGAGAGTTCCTGGAAGCTGGTCAGTTCAAGGGTCGCGCGGCATTCGCAGCACTGACCGTCTCTGAGAAGCATCATCGAGATGGGCATGTGCATTCCGAAGTTCTGGGCTTCGCGGCGAATGGAGTAGGTTTTCGCCCAGGTGAGCACCAGGACAATCGTGTCAGTGGTAAGGGTCATCACGCGGCGAACAATTATGGCTACATCACGACCCAAGAGTCAGCAGGTGGTAGCGGGTAGGGCGAACCACCCTCACATCTGTCGATTTGATGTCAGCGCTGGCACACTTCAGCATTAGGCCAGAGTCCCACTTACATCATATATGTCCTGCCAAATGTTTGGAAGCATCCTGGGAAGTATTCGATGGCGTAAGTGCCTCCAGGTCGTGTGAACGGAGAGCCGACCTGTCAAGGAGTCTAGCTGTATGGCGAGACCACATATGTTGCGGCCACGTACCACGTCCAAGACCAGCGGAGGGCTATGCAAGACAGCTATAAAGACGGCGAGCTTCAAGCTATGATCCCATATTGCGAACAGCCGTATGGCCGTGAAAGCTACGAACGTCTGAGCTCTATCATCTGATTTGAAAGCCACTTGACAGCGCACCTGCTTGGGACATGTACACCAGGAACGTCAAGACTAGGGTTGTGATGCCCTGAACTTTGCAGCTGCGGCGACCAGTCAGATACAACCATAGCCTGAAACCCAGCGCAGAGCGTTACCTCTGCAGGGTCAGTCAGAATTCAGAGAAAGCGCAGGCGGCGAAGCGCCTCACCTCATCGTCCTTGGTGAACACGGCCTGAGTTACGTCCAGCACACAGACTGCGATGTAGACGTAGCGGTTGATCACATAGATAGCCGTCATTGCTGAGGGCCTGCGCGACCATACGAATTGAGACTCTCTTCCGAGTGTCAGGAGCGTGTCATAGGCGACCCAGGCTGTAAATTGCACACATCAGCGAATGAGAAGCGAGATATGAAGGTGGAGAAACCCACTGAATGCCGTGAAAGCAGCGTAGTTGGTTGATATGCTATGATTGGAGAGTTATCCAGTGTGTACGGTCCATACATGCTTGGAGTGAACGCACTTTCGGTTGGCGAACCAGGCCAACTGTGCGACATCGCTGGGGGAGAGTGTCTGCCAGACGTCCGGACCAAAGACCTCCTCCCAGATGAACATCCCTAGCGGAGGACGAGGGCTGGCGTTAGCTTGGCTGCAGCACGCATCATGCTTTTATGTCTTAGGCCCATGCTGCGATTTGCGAGATTGACTCTCAATCTCGGCGCACCGCCCCATCAAACGAGGCGATCGGCATGGTTCAGCGCGCACGGGCGGCGGGTACATCGCCCGTCATCTGTTTTGAGTGCAGAGCATGCATGGCGGTCATGTACTGGCGAGCATTCCCGCGAGACGTTTTCTCATCCGCGGCCATAGCGTCCATACAGGCGTTGTGGAGGTACTGGTGTCCCGAGAGGCGATGCTGACCTCGACCCCGGGCGCTGGGCGAGCCGCAGCCGATCCAGGGGTGGGAGATTGTGCGATCACGCTGGCACCTTGTCTCCGTTTTGAAGTCTGTCAGAGCTGACTAGGCTCGAGTCTATCCCTGCTCTTTGTTCTCTTCCTGCGTGTGCAGCTAAACACAGATTTACGTGAGTTCTGTGACCTTTTGCCTTGGTCGATATGCACCGCTTACCGGAGCGAGAGCTCCGCATCCGACTCGGACGCCAAGAATCAAGATCGTCTAGCCATTGAACTTTTGGTCCCGTCGAGTCCACGAACGCACGGATCGCTTGCCAGCGGAACAGTCCCTGAGCCCGTATCCCGAGGCCCACAGCCACACCACCAAAGCGGTGTCTTGTCATCGACAAGAACTGCCAGCCACGGTGCCTGTGACGAGCCCCATCAGGAACGCCCTACGACCGCGCCCGTGGCGTGGCGCCGGCTGCATGCACGTACAGGTTCCGCCGCGACCCACCAGTTCATCTGTGTGAGCGCGTCGTCGGATGAAACAGTAGGTAGTAACGTTACGTACGGCAGCGCATCTATTTCTGCGGACCTAGTCTTCCGCCGAAGGACCGTGTCGGCCTCCTGCGGCGCAGAGTACAAGAGTTTGCAGCGACCCTGTAGGAAGGCTGTCAGCGTCCGCCGCGCTGCAAATACAACAGGGCTGGTCAAACCTCGCCGCCGCACTTTGAAATTAATGGCGACGGTGCCTAGCTGATAGTTCGCTGGTGAAGGAGTCAGTACGCGAGAGTCGCGTATCTCTGCATGCACGTACCTTTGTGACACCGATGGCCACCATCCTGGTGGGCGGCCTCTACATGTCTATCAATCATAGCCTGGAAGATGTGAAGTCAGATAGCGAACATCGCGCGAAGACTCTGCGAAGATCAGCTCGGGCGTATCTCCTGCGCAAGCGACAGATCCGAGTGTCAACAGCGTATAATTGCGAGTAATGTACACAAATGCGTCGATTGGGTCCAAGAGAAAGCACAACAAGGAAAGAACACCGATGATTAGTATCGTACATACACTTCTGCGCCGTCGAGGCGCTGCGTACAACCTATTATAGAGTTAGATAGTCGCAAAATGCTCTAGGGTCTGGTCCGTCGTAGGGCTTGGCGTGTCGTGCTCGTCCGGGGCCCTCAGGGCAGGACCCGGGGTTCATGGCGGGTTCGTCAGGCGGAAGACCACCCGTTGCTCTCGTGAAATCGTGCTGCCAGATATCGAGTGAGGCGAGAGGAGTCCATCTTGTGGTTCGTTCGCTTGTGAGGGGCTGTCCGCGCGGAAGTCGCTCTCGAAGATGTTAGGCGAGGATGTCCGTGGAGTAGGCGTCGGATGTGTGCTGCCGCGGCTGGGGGCGTCGTCAAGCAGGCGCAGGGCCTCGCGTCCATCTGCTAGTGTCGTCCAGAGGTGTACGCCGCCGTCGTGTGTACCGGTCGCGAACATGAAGGGATCTGCCGAGGGGTTCCAAGCGATGCAGGTCAGGTCGCCGCCGCCGAGTACTTGTGGTCGTATATGGTGCAGCAAGGTACCAGACTCGCGGTCCCAGATGTGAATGTCACCCGCTTTTCGTGGAAAGTCGTCGTCAGAATGCTCATTCCATGAACGTCACGCCAGACCTACCTTTGCCAGCGCATAGTACAAGTTCATCGTTCTTGCCACCGAAGTAGCTCGGACCGGCGAAGTCGACGGTGACCTTGGGCATGTATGTGTGCCGAAGTTGCAGACGGGCGGTATCCTTGTAATACTCGAGCTTCCATAACTGTGGCGGTGCCTAGATAACGACCATGAGTGTGTGAAGATACCAAGAAGCACTGAGCGCGTACCTTGTTCTCGTAACTGACTAGTGCCACGTCACCGACGCGCGCCATAGTGATGTCACGAACTTCATGGAGGACAGGGACACGGCTATCACGGAATAGTGAGCCTTCCACAAAGCGCGCATGAGGAATCGAGGACTGACTTCTCTATCTCGTTTCTATCGAGGTTGTACACTGCCGACTATGAGCCAAGGAAACCGAAGCAATCTACGAGGGCACCCACCGATGATCTGCTTCTCTGCGCGGCTCTTCTTGGGCTGTAGGCCGTCGGAGGAAGCGGTCAATGTCCCTACGCAGAGCATTCGTTGACTGTTCATGGTGACCGCCACGTCGTGTAGAATCATGCGGTCTAGGACGTATTGACCTAGAATCTGCAATCATCGTCAGCATCCGCGGATAATCGTTGAATACAGCGATCTCAGCGCACTTTCCCGTTCGTATCCTGGCGGCATTCATGTCAGCGAGGCGGACTAGAAAGCCAGCATCGACACGTACCAGTTTCGTGACATAGGCGCCCTCGACCGAAAGGAAGGCATCCCCAGATGGCATCCAAGCGATTGACTGTACATTGTGCGCCCGGTCGATCGTCCTCTTGCATACGCCGTCCTGCGATGAACAATGTTAGCGCCAAAAAATCGATCGCGGCGGACGTAGGCGCACCTCAGTCCAGACCTTGACGCCACGGCCCATCTTCGTGAGCAGCTGGTGGCCGTTGGGCGACCACGCGACTTGGCCGACGAAGCCCTGCGGGTGTGCAAGCGTACGATGTGCGGTGATGGGCTCCGGCGCCGCGAGGTCTTCGCCGATCTTGAAAATGACGCTCGTGCGGTCCCAGCTCGAGGTGGCGAGGTAGCGGCCATTGGGGGAGAACTGGAGGTGGCGCACGAGGGCCTGATGTGGGCTGAGGTCGAGCCACGCCTCCATCTGCTTGAGCTGCGGGATGAGTGCCGCTACGCGCGAGCGCCGGACCATGCTCGGCGGCTCGGTGGGCCTGCCCTTCCCGTGGTCTGCGGACATAGTGCGTTTCCGGTTGTTGGAGAGCATGGCGGTCGGCGTCGACGCGTTGCGCATCATCATCACCGAGCGCACGATGTTCGTGAAGCGCGTCCGTGCGGGGCTTGTCGTCGTGGGGGTGCTCAGCGGTGTCGCACCGTTGTCGTTCACCACCGTCGGGTCGTCATGGCCGTCCACCGTTGAGGGCGCGCGTTCCGAGATGGGGCTGAGCGCGGTGGCCGTCGCGTCGGAGGGTCGGTGTGACCGGGGAGACATGGGCTCCGGGCTGAAGGAGTGGGGTGAGATGGGAGACTTGCCCTCGTTATCGTCTGCGCTCTCCAGGTCGTCGCCGCGATGTCTGATGCGGGCCACCCATCCGAAGACGGCATTCGTGAAGGCACTGACGTAGTCTGTGAAATCGTGATACCGCCTCCGAGTCCAAAAGGAGATCTTGCGCGCTGCGTTCCGAGGTTCGTTGAGAACCCAGCCAACGCCTGGCATCCTGTGCATCTGAACCTTGGTCTCCGACAGAACGTCTGCGAGCCACTTTTCGCCCTTGTGCTTCGTGAAGATGATCCGCTCCGACGCGAACCAGCAGGACACAGCTGCAAGACCGAAGCAACTGCACGCTGAGAAGACGGTCGTGACTGTCGATGTGATGCGATGCTGTCCAGACGAATAGGCAAACAAGACTAGGCCCATGGAAAAACAGGCGACGGAGAGTACCAGGAAGACGAGCGGAGACCTCTTGATCCAGATGAGCACCCACCACGGTACGCGGTGACCTGGCGAGCGGTACATCGCCTGCTTCCACGTGAGACCAAGAAGGCTGTTGACCGCAGCGCCGATACTGAAGACGAGCGAGGTGAACCAGAAGCCGTTTACGCTGTTCTGCAGAGGACCATCGACCTGGTCGAATGAGAACTGCATGGTCGTCGCGGTGACAGCACTGAAGAACGTCGCCACAGTAGACAAGTTCAGCAGGTTCGCGGCGGCGTGCTTCTGGGCGAAGCGAATAGTTGGGACACCTGTAGAGCGATAGCTAGGTTACCAAATGACGAAAGCGGGTGGATATATGCGAGGTATACGGACCGATCTCGATGAATATTTGCAGCGAGGAGGTAATGCTGTCCAGATGCTCTCCCATCTCCGACGTGAGGTCATGCAGATATCTTTGCACAGCGGGGTACTTGAACTGGCCCTCATAGGCTTTGAGGCACGAAGCCCAGTACTATCAAAATGTCAGCATGCGAGCGAACAGTTAGGCCGTTCGGAACGCACCTTCAAATCGCCTTCTAATGAAGTGATCGACGTGTTCACGCCCTCATCTGTGAACTCCGGGAATTCGTTCAAGCAATCCAGGAAGATGATGACGTCCTCCGCCAGTCCTTGCAGCTGGTCCGGGAAGTCCTCGGCATCGAGATCGTCAAGAATAGCCGGACGGGCAATGTGCACGCTCTTCGCCTTCCGGCGAGGACGGACGCTCGGATTCATGACGCCTTCGCGCGGCTGCCGGTGGACCTTCCTCGGGAACAGGTCCGCAGCGTTCTCGCGAAACAGAAAGAGGATCTGGGCGAGCCGCTCTCTCAGGTGGAACGAGGACGAGAGGATGCCGACCGAGCTGCCCAGCTGCCGGGCTGCGTTCGCGAAGTTCCGCAGCTATCGTGGATGCATTAGGATTACGTCAGATAGCAGGTTACAGTCGAAGGGCCGTACCTCTTTATCGAGATTGATGATACGTCTAGCGTCAAATGAAAGTTGAGCGGAAGAGGGTCATATGAACAGCGAACCGGCGTGCCGTACCTCTCGAATTTGCTGAACGACTCCGCGCCGACCTTCTGAAGGTGTTCATCCACAGTCGCTGAAACGCCACGCATAAGCTATGCTTCGAAGAAACGAGAAGAGCGACACATACGGACGTCTCTGTCATCTTCAAAGCTCGGCTTCTGATTGCTGTCTAATGTTTCGTAGTAACCAGTCAGTATAGACAGTGATTCGGCGATGAAAAGCCACGTACTTGCAAGCTCCAAGTCACCCTCCCTGCTCAGCTCTTGTAACGCGTCCAGCAGGCTCAGAAGCGTCTGCTTGCGCTTGTTGCTCTTCACGCCATCCTTCGGGGTTGCTGCTCCTGGGGGAGCGCCGGGAAGGCTTGACAAGTCGAATCCTGAAGTGACTGCGTCTGCTATACCAGGGCCGAACATGAGTGAGACAGGTCGGCTCGCTGAGCGACGCGACATACCGCGAGGCATGCAGCTTATATATATAATACACGGCTTGATGGATTATCCCGCCTAATGAACTACAACGTAAGCCGGAGTACGTGTAGGCCTTGGTGTTCGCGTCGACTTTGTTATGCGTAAGAGAGCGTGAGGGTCGTCGAAGGAGAGTCGTCGGTTACGGGGAGGAGCGCGGTGGGTGGCGAGGGGAGCCTGGCGGAGGGGGCCGTCGTGGAAGGTAAGGGCAGACACCCTCCGAGAGCGTCTACTCCAGCGCTCTAGAACACATGTCGGCCTTAGTCCTGATGGAGACGTCAGAATCTCCGGCTTTGCGGGGAGGCGTGATGCGTCCTGCTGATTGGCCCTGGCGAACATGCTCGACGTCGGGGACCCAGATGTAAATACGGTGGTTATATGCGGTCTGTATGCGTCGTGGCGTCCTGCGCTTGACCTAGGCGGAGCAGGGGCTGCAGGGATTGTGGCCAGAGCTCAGGACGGTTCAGGCATCGGGGAGGACAAGGGCACGCCCTTTGTTGTCGGTGTAGCGGCGGCGGACTGTGCATGCCGCGCGATAGTCCACTTCAGTTCCATGCCGTAAAGCTCGCCATTTGCTTTGATCTGCGTACCTCGGATGACGGCGCGAACTCTGCTCCTGAACAGCAGCATGCATCGGCTGCTCACACGCTCAGCTTCGGCACGCGCGAGACAACACGGTGTATTTCCGCGCCGTGGATGGGAATATATCATGTTTGAACGTGCTTGCGAAAGCCGATCAGGGAGTATGTTCTCTGGCCGCGGTCGACACTGGTGGCAGTGGAAGGCGAACGAAGAGATGCGTCGCACGTCGTTCGTCTACCTGCCAGGCTGTTAATTACCGGACTGACGTGCCAGTAAAGTGTGGGAAACGGCGAATGTTACTGAGTCGTTAACACGCTACTTATCCATTTATTTACCCACGCTTAGCCTCCGTACAACCGCTTGTTCCTTCCCGCCGCCACGTATAGTTGCATGCATCCTGCGGCAACATACAATGTCAGAATCCCCACAGCTGCGGGCGTCGACAGACAGCGACCGACACTCGTCTCCATCACCGATAAAAGACCTCAATGGCGATACGCACCATGATGAGGACTACGAGGGCCTCGATCCCGTCGAACGGCTGCAACACGAGCTGGAGCGGACACGGGAGGAGAAGGAGACGTTGGCGGGGCAGTACAGAAATCTGCTGTCCAAGCTGACAACGATGCGGACGACGCTGGGCAACAAGCTAAGGCAGGACGCCGTACGTCACACTCCTTGCGTTCCTCTAGGACTGTAATTACGACCTCCGTTACGCATAGGAAGAACTCGACCGGCAACAGGAGCTTGTGCAGCAGCTGACAGTTCAAAACGATGACCTCGTGCAGACCGTCGAGACGTTGAAAGCCGAGCTTGTCGCGTCCAACGACGAGGCTGAGCGTGCCTCCCGGGAGCTCGAGGCGATGCGGAGCAGGGCGTTGCAGGAGAACGCGCAGGAAGTGTACCTCCGCGAGCGCGAACTGCGCGAACTGCAGGCCGAGCTCGAGCAGGTCCGGTTAGAGCGAGACGAGTGGGAGCGGAAGGCCCTCGAGGAGCACGTCAACGCGGACGAGGCGCGAAGCAGCCTCGAGAATGCGCGCCGGGACCTGGAGATAGAACGAGAGGCACGAGAGCGGGAAGCAAGCGCGCTGCAGGTGGAGAGAGAGAAGGTCGGGAATCTGCAGTCGGTCCTCGAGGACTTCCAAGCAGGTGCGCCATTTTCGCGGGCTGCCTGGCTTTATCCGTGTTCACATGCCCTAGCGAAGGACCACGAGTTGCACCAGGCCGTCAAGGACTACGAAGCGCGGCTCGTGCAGGTCACGCAGTCGCTCGCCGAGTTCAAGTCGCGTGCGCTTAACGCCGAGCTGCAGCTCGAGGAATCCTCGACAAACTCGACGCGGACGCAGGAGCTCGAGAAGGAGGTCAAGGAGAAGAACCTGCTTATCGGCAAACTGCGTCATGAAGGTACGTGCCGCTGACCTGTGTTACCTGGGCTTCGCTGATCTTTCGCCAGCCGTCATCATGAATGAGCACCTCATGGAGGCCCTCCGCCGACTACGACGATCCTCGTCAGACACGAACGTCGACAGGCGCCTCGTGACGAACATCGTACTCTCGTACCTGACAACGCCGCGCGGCGACTCGAAGCGCTTCGAGATGCTCACGCTGCTCGCGTCGATACTGCAGTGGACGGACGACGAGCGCGAACGTGCAGGGCTGCAGCGTAAGGGCCCCGCGAGCCCTGGCGGAGGTGGCTCATTATGGGGTCGCGCGACAGGCAAGAGCAAGAGCCCCGATCAGCTCGACAAGACAGACGAGACAGAGGTACGCGCTGCTCTCCGCCCTTTCATTAGCCCACCATTCACGCGTCACAGTCCTTCTCGCGCCTTTGGGTCGAATTTCTGCTTACGGAAGCGTCGTCGGGCGACGGCTCGACGCCAGTGTCGCCACGCTCCCCAAATCTACGGCCAAACGGCTCGCTGCCGCCGACGCCGACAAAGAGCAGCAGCGGCTCGCCCGTGTACCTCTCACCAGGCTCACAGAAGGGTGGGCGTCGCCTCCCGTCGTTCTCGTCCCTCGCAAGCTCGCCGAACCTCCCACTCGAGTATCCGTCTGGGCTCGGGAACGGCAAGGGGAAGGAGCGCGCTACGGACTGATTCCTATGCTCGATTCTGTCTGCGGCCCCGGCACGTTTCCTACTTCTGCTGCTCTGTCGCACGTATCTTCATGCTGTATTATTCCATTCGGGGACATTCTGCTTTTTCTGTCGTATATATGCACTTGATTCTGGAACTGGGTGGTGAAGATTATGGCCAAGAACGGTATCGCTGCGGCGCGCTCTCCGTCCAGGAGAGCATCCTATGTAAATATCCTACGTCTCGTCTTAATACAGAGCTCACGACTCTACTCCGATACAAAGGTTGGGTGATGCTATGAAGGCGAATAGATTACGACTTGGTAGATGGGCCTTGCGGTAAATGGGATATACTGGACGGCGCGAAGGCAAGGTGAGATGCTCGACGCAAGAAGGGTACGGTGGCGCAGTACGATGTGGTGCGGAGTCAGCGCACAAAGCGAGAACCAGAACGAAACAACATGGGAAACCAAGGAACAAAAGCGAAATGGGCGAGGAGCGAGAGGGGATTACGTGCGCTGAAGCCAGCCGACGTCCAGGCCGGTCATGGTGCGCATGCTCTCGGGGTACGCAGAGGTGCTCTCCTTGAGCACCGCGGCAAGGCGCTGGCAGATCTGGAAGGGGTAGTACAGGTGCTCGGCCTGCGGGAACCCGGGGTACTTCTGCAGGGTCCTGCAGAAGGGTCAGCACGCAAATCAGGCGGACGTCTAGAGATGGCACGTACGAGCTGAAGTCCGACGCGGCGGTGGAGGGGCCGAGGAGCTTGTAGAGCACCTTCGCGCCGCGAATCGACCCGTGGCGCGGGATAGCGTACTGCGTCGGGGTTGCGTAGGCGATGCGCATCGAGGGCTTGAACAGCCAGACGAGGATGCGCGGCTTGTCCTCCTCCTCGTCGACGATGACGAAGCGGTACGTCGCGTGCGCGTGCACGAACTCTGTCATATCCTCGATGATGAAGGCAGAGAGAGGTATCCGGACCGGCCTACTCCAGGGTCAGAACCGTGAAACGGACGCATAGACGTGACACTTACTCGGCCGTCGGGCTTACAGGCCGGAAGGCGTACTTCGCCAGGCGGTAGACCATGGTAGGCTCTCCGTCCGTGGGCTTGTGCTCCTGGCTACGCCCGACTATTGCGCCGCAGATACAACGGACACGAGACCACTCGTCGACCTAAACCAGAAAATAGTCAGCATCATCAAAAGGTAGATAGTGGAGGGAAGGACGAATAAGAAGAAGATTGTACCCGCACAGGTAGCTCCCGAGGCATGAGCCTTGGCTAACGAGAGTTGTTTAGCAGGGGAAGAACGTTTCTCTTGGACGCTTTGTATCAGCCAGAGGATCGAAGATCCTGCCACTGCATCATCGACCGCCTGCCGAACCTGACGCAAATCCAAAACCGACGAGGGCTTCGAAGGAGCTCCAGAGAACGACGGACGGCGACTAGCAAGCGGCCATGGGTAGGAATCCCAATGCCGGCCTTCTTGATCGCCCGAGGACAGAGACAGAAGAACATCAGGTAAGAATATGACGCTTACCTTGTTCGCGTCAGGATCTTCCACGTCATGTAAGTTGACCTTCACGACGGCGCTTTCCCTCAGTAGCACATAGCTGCCTCCAACAAGTGCCTCTCCGTCCACAGGCCAAAACCCCTCCTTCGAGCCCTTCTGCACGTGCTCATGCAGCTTCTGGTCCGCGTGGCACATCCAGGCGTCGACGAGCTCTGCCCAGTGCTCGGAGGGGAGGTCGCGGTACTTGTGCAGCATAGACGCGCGGACGAGCGGGAGCGAACACGATGCGCAGATAAGCGTCGTCGGCTGGATGTGCTGGAGATGCGTCGCGTCAAGCTCAGCCTCGGTCTCGGGGGATTGAAGTGACGCGGGCGGCGTTGCGGCAAGCTTCACTTGGAAATGTCGGCCGCCGACCACGCTCACTTGTGCGGGCCCCACCGCGACGGGCGCAGGCAGTGCCAGGCGTTGTGACGTGCTTGCTCCGCATCTCAGAAGGAGCTGCGCACGGTCGTCGTTCGAGCCGGACTCGGGTGGGACCACTTCGGCTTCGAGTTCAACGCCAGCTTGGAGCCCAGAGACGGTGAGGAATGCGACGACGTGCTGAAGGTTCTCGTGGTATTCCGCCACGTAGGTCACATCGAGTGTTTCTGCACCGGCAAGGGTTAGGTAGAGTAGTACGAGCGGCTGCAAGTGTACTGACCCTGCATCTCTGGTATGGACGCTACAGTTGAGGACTGCCGCGATAGCTTCTTCCCGGAAGCCTTCCTTCCGGATGACTGTGTCGGGGAGCCGGACTTCGGCAATAGCCAGGCTAGCGGTTCTGACATGCTGCGCGACCTGTTGCCCTTCGCAGGTTTCGCCGCAGCGGGAGATGGCAAAGGACTTGGCTGCTCGGAACGACTGCTGCCGTTCGTGTAAGAGATGGATACGCCACGGGTTTGCCGAGTGCTGGAGGGGCGGACCAGCTCCGGCGGCGGATTCTCTTTGATGAACTCCGGCAGAGTAAGAAGGGCTTCAGGATCACGTTCAATATCCATACGTCGCCGAACGACCTCGGGGATGCCCTCGCGAATGAACTCAGGGAGCGAGAGCATGGTATGTGGGTCCAAGACCTCGCCGGCTAGATTCGGGTGCGACCGAGCACGAGTGGTGCTGAACGAGGCATCTTGTGCGTGGAGACGGCCAGCGTCGGAGTGCTCGGCGAGCTGCTCAACAAATGCGGCCCGCTAGCTCGGGTTCGTGCGTGAGAAACGCAACCAAAGACTAATACCAGACACATACCTGGAGGAGTTCCTTTTCACGCGCCTTGGTAAGTCTCCGTCGCATCTCGTCTCCATCGAAGTACACGGTTTGGTCGTTCAGCTTTCTATCTGATGCCTTCCCGATGAGCTCGAGCATCCGATCCAGCTCGCGTTGTTGCGTCTCGTTTTCCCGCTGCTTGCCCTTGCGCTTCGCGTGTTCCATCTGGTCGAGCTTGCTCTGCTTCAGCTCCACGCGCTGATTGTGGAGCTGCGGGGCAACGAGGTAGAGACGGTCAATAGCCAGGGTCACAGCCTCCAAGTCCATCTTCATCTTCTCCGATGTCTTGTCAGATAGCCTCGTCGAGGTGCGCTCGAGGCCGCCGCCCTTCTTGCCAGCCAAGTCCACCTCAGAGAAGCCATGGGCGTCGTAGCCTGGAAGACTGTCCCGCTCATAGTCGGCAGCATCGTACTCCGGTGGTAAATTGTCCGCAAAAGGGTCGGCTTCATAGTGCTGAGACCGACAGAGGGAAAGGACTGCCTCAAGCTCGTCGTCTATCAAAGACCAAAGTAGGGAAGACTCAATCGACGGTGTCGGGGCTACGTCAGCCGTAGATGGCAAGTGGTAGGACCGCTCTAGTTGAAAGTCGCTGACTTGGCGGCGTAGGGTGCTGTACGGATCACTGTGGCTGCGCGGA
Organism: Phanerochaete sordida; assembly: GCA_019973155.2. Taxonomy (NCBI): domain Eukaryota; kingdom Fungi; phylum Basidiomycota; class Agaricomycetes; order Polyporales; family Phanerochaetaceae; genus Phanerochaete; species Phanerochaete sordida. The sequence continues at coordinate 79,557 of BPQB01000072.1, forward strand.
GCTGAGGCGTCCGTTCCGGCGTTCCATGATGCGACGCGGGTGTGGGAGGATGAGGTCGATGAAACGAAAGGGTTGAGCAATGAGAGTCGGTGAAAGTGTGCGAGCAATGAAACCAAAGTCCGAGCAAGTTCTGCGTCGCGCGCGGACAGACCCAACGCCATCCGGTCGACTCGTGTGCGAAGCTCGGAGATAAGTTCAGCGTCCGAGAGAGACTCAGCGGTCTGCGCCATGTCCCCACTAGCGTCTCGAATGCGCAGATTAGTGACCAAGGTGTGCAGAGCCGATGAGCGTTGCGTTGTGTTCGTGCTGCTCGACGCGAGGTAGGATGGGTGGGGCATAGAATGTCGACGGTCTGGCACTATGGGGGCCCAAGGCACGTCCGCAGAGAGCAGGTCGTTCAGAGTCGTCAGGCATATGGTTTGAACCTGACCTATCGATGGTAGTAGGCCTTCCTGCACGAGATGAATCAACGCCAGCTTGCAGCGCACTGCGTGAGCAACTCACCGCTTGCCTCTGAAGTTCATGCAGTCCATCTCTATCTCGGAAAGCATCCTCTGCACGGCGTTGGTCGGATACAGGTGGGGGTGAGGGTAGTGATGGGGGATGAAGGACTTCGTCGAGGTGCAATTCCTCGCCGGCAAGCGAGTCTAATAGTTCATCCTCCTCACGAGGCAGAGCGTTGGTCGGGAATGGACTCGGCACACCGAGTCTCAGGTCGCGCGTGGTGTCGGAAACGCCGTCATGAGCTGTCCTCGCGCGGGTCAAGGTCGCCATGCAAGTTGGGAGTGAAGGAAAGACGATGAGGACACAGGCTGCATCGCGGGGTTGAAGAGCACGAGCCTCTTTCTGGCCGCGTTTCGGACCATCAGCCCGATGTTCGCACAAAATAGCCACAAATGGTGGAGTTTTGGGCTAATAGTCTCACTTTGTTCTCCTTATGGTATGTTCTGACGGAATGTTACCGCACAAGCGTCGGTCTCAACTTCGACGAGACGTTCTCCCACCTCCAGTCAACACAGCACAGTCAGAACCCGCTTCATAACATTCTGAACTCGAAGCAGTTCCATGAGAATGCCGCATATACTGCAAGCAGCTTCGTGGTGGCAACCATCCTGCCATCTGTCTGAGGGCCATCTGCTAGAAGTGCTCGGAAGATTGCATCCCGCACAGTTTATGTGGTTTACTAAACAGCAGGTAGCTTGCGAAAGAAGCGCAGGATCTTGTCCGCCACTTGTGACACCCTTGTGTGCATAATTGAGCAGTGCGGCTCCTGCGCTACTCGACGAAGTTGTCATTCGAAGGTGTGTACCACGCCCTCGCACTTCCTGCCTCTGCAATTGCTCATCGTAAAGTTGGTAGCAAGTCTCGCTCGCTATGATGAGACGTGTCAGCCTTTGATAGACATTACTGAGAGCAGTCAAGGGCGTGTCTCACGAACCTGGGCCATAGCCAGCCTGAGGGTCGCATCTGCTCTGCTTCGCGCTAGCAAGGGGCACAGTTTGGGCCAAGGAATACCATACCGGAGACTGAATATATCACCTGCTACCAGGTTCGTGGAATGCGTCGTGCCCTGCCTGGCTGAAAGCGTTGCAAGCGTAATACGTCTTCCATCTTGAGGGCTAATTTACGCGTATGTCCAGTTTCATCGTGGCTACATCTGCGAGGTGCTCCGCGGTGACGGAGTCGTCGACACTCTTTGCTCACATGAGGAAGATTCAAGCTGCATTGGGCGAATCTCTTGCCCCCTCTTTCCTCAAGTAAGTCGTCTATGTCATTCTACAACCCGGCGGTCCCCGCTCACAGCTGGCGCAGCGCAAGGGCGTGCGTCTTACCCACAGAGTGCACTCCTCCGCCTCACGTCGAGGCTCTCAAACAAATGGGATACCTCGGAGCGCTTTGAACGCAGAAGAAGCCTGGTGGCGATCTCCGCCGTGGTTGAGGAGCATCCCTACATCGTACATAATCAAGCGACCCGCTGGCCGCGGGGCTACCAGACGAATCCGAGGGCAGACAGCTTCTGAGGTCAGTGGACGCTTCTCCTACCTATGTCCACGGATCTGATAACCATCGTAGCATCTCGGCGTCGTTGAACGCCCGAGAGGAGAAGATGATGTAGTCTGAGTCGAATCTCACTATGCTCGTTGAGCTGCCGCTTCCAGTCTCTGAGCCGACGTAGTCTTGAAAATGCCGGTAATTCTTCCCAAGGGAGCCTACCAAAACCCGTCTCATCACTCTCTATAGTAACGACCTGCAGGACCTGTCATAAAATCTAAAATAGCTGACAACGCTCCACAGCCGGGCCCTTATATCCTGTGGTCAAAGCGCGTTATAGACAGCAATTCTATTCAGCATGCTAGCACGACTGGATAGCGTCACCCCTGAGATTATAGACGGACCTGTTCAACCCTCGTACGTCCTCCACTTCTCCACGATCCATCTGCATGGTTTGAGTTTCACATGTAGCTCACACAGTGAATTATCGCCTGAGATTTGCGTCCATGTATCGGCCTTAGGTATGGATTTCGAGAATAGCTCGCGCATATGTGCCGAAACTCACTAAGAGGAACAGCGATCGTGGTGTACGATGCCATCGTATGCTCTGCACGAGAACGACAGGTGATCTGGCAGAGGAAGACCAACGCTGGAACTTGGGTGTACTTCATCTGCCGCTACCCGACAATTATCATGTCGATGTTCTACATCGCGGCGACCATGCTTACCTCCAACCAAGATAAGTCCTGGGAGCTGCTCGACTTCGGTGGTAATATGTTATTCACCTGTTCCGCGGATGTATGTCTGTCAGCCTCCTATCGGCAGACCTCTCTCATGCTACGGTGTCTCAGCTGTACAGCCACTACAGTCATCGCCTATTTCGTACTCCTTGGACAGACACTGGTACGTGCAGCTACGCATTGCTGGCGGATTATACGCGGCTCGGCTCATCAGCTCGCCCTTGCAGTCTTCGATAGCTTACGTGTATATGCAATCTGGAATCGTGACGTCATGCTCAAGGGCGGGGTGCTGCTCGCAAGTGTCGTGGCGATGGCGACGGAAGCTGTAAGTAAGGGTGGAATGAGTAGAGATGCGTGATAGATGATGCAGTCGCCCTTTGCCGGCAGCAGGTCGATGCTTGCGCCCTGAAGGACACAAAGTATGTACTTGATGAAAAGCTGATGTCGAAGAGCCATATCTACGGGCGCATCTTCTTAGGTAACGACGCCCGAGATATCTGCCCACAATGCCACGTCCCCCCGGTCTTCGTCTGTCCGAGGCATGGGAGTCCAAGTGGATTACTTATATACAGCTGTAGGAGATGGCCTGGGGGCATCCGCGCTCCGCGTTGACCTAACATGCCAGACCAGCCAGGTAGCTCTGTCTCCGAGCTGCTGGATGGACCAGTCCTGGCTCAGTACGTCTGCCCCTTCTAAGTCATTATATGACTTCAATAGTGCTTGAACCTGACAAGACTGTGCGTTTTCTCAGATACCCTGAACAATTAGTCCACGTATCTGCATTGGGTGAGCATTTCAGATGTACTCATCTGGGTGTCATAGTCTCATCCCTGAAGCCATCGTCATCTACGAGGGCTTCATATGCAGCGCCAGGGAGCGACAAGTCATATGGATCAGGAAGAGCAACGCAGGGACCTGGATATATCTCATCAATCGGTATCCGACAGTAGCCATGTCGCTATACTACGTCACTGTCCAGATCTACCCTTTCGCACGCGAGGTGAGTACGATGACCCACGAGAACAGAGATTTACTTGACGATCCCGGTAGACGTAGGTCCACGCACAGTGATCGTATACCTGCGCTCATCACATGCTCCCTTCAGCTGTACTGTCACTACAGCAATTGCGTACTTCATCATTCTTTCTCAGGCACTTTCACGCGCAGGTGAACGTGCTGTGCTCCACCTTACAACGACACAGCTCATCGTATTTGCAGCGTTCACCACCTTACGTGTGTATGCGATCTGGAATCGCAGCGTTAAGCTTGCCGCGGCGACTTTGCTTGTCGGTGTTGCGATGATAGCCGTGCAGGTGGTACGTTCATTCTGCGCTGAACCTCAGCTCTTCCATGTGCTGACCCATAGGCTGGTGTACTTGCAGTGTCTGATCACGGCTTCAATCGTTACCAGCGGTGTTATTGTGCGCTGCGCAGAGCAGCTGCCGGAGATATATTTCATGTACGCATTCCTGAGGAGACCTTTGAGGTTTATCATGCTGATTGGCCGCGTCAGGCGTATGTCGTGCCGAGTTTACTTCTGGGTGACGCTGACGACATGCAACGGGTCTACGCCACCAGTGTTTCCAGTGTCTGTTGCCATCGATATCGCACTGAACGCCTTTGTCTTGGCGATAACATTTGCGAAGACATGGTCGATTCGGCGAGACGCCAGATCGCTTCGTATTGATGTTCCAATAGCGACGCTATTACAACGTGACGGTTAGTGGTATCTGCGGACTTGGTCGCGAGCAATGTCTGACGATCTTATCAGGAACCGCTCACTTTCTGTACGGATTCTCATCACACTGAAACGTTCATTACTCATGAGTAATGTCAGATTTCTTCTTCTGTTGGAAGTAATTGAGCTATTGGCCATAAATCGTACCACGGTCAGTGGTATAGTCCCACCAAACGAACTGTCGAAATCTGATGTAGCTTCCTCATTTTTAGGTGATGGGCAGAGTCAGCTGCTTGGCCATTTACACCTACGTGTCAGTATTCACTTGATTTAGTCTGATGCGTCAAGATTCTCACCGAGTCCACCAGCTTTGCCAACTTAACTGTTTGCCGTTTCGTCCTCCATCTACGTGAGGTCTACCTTGACCGGACCAGCATGCCGCGATCCAGCGATTCGCTCCGCTCTTCTCTCCTCCATATTACGGACTCCCTGGCAGGAAATCTCGGAGCACCGTTGGAGGTGGACGAAATACTGCACGACGAGTCACCCCTTGAACACACGGCTCCTTCGCGACAATCATCACGAGATCCGCTTTCCGCAGACGTGCTACATGACATCGAGGAGGAGCCGCTGCTACGACGGTCAGTCGCTTCCACTGTTGCCTCGATTAATGTCTCACACACCAAACGTGAAGTGCATCGATGCGTCGTCGCTGCTCTGATCTACGGACCCTGCACATCTCACCTGCAGAAACGTTCGATTCTCCACTCGGAGTTCACGACCTCTTTGAGGACACAGATTACGGCTTGTCTCTCATTTCGCTGCTACATCGTGGCGATACAGATCAGAGCATAGGTGGTGATTGCGTCGCTAGAGATGCGGATCTCGCGGAGGTGTATAGTCCCCTCGAAAGGATAAAGGCCGTGAAGTAACTCGCTCCTCTTGAACGACGGTGCCCAGTGGGGCACTCGCTTGCATATGCCTGATGGTATTTATCGGTGTATTCTATTGGGTATAGACAAATCTTCGCTCCATGCATTCATGATCACCGTCGCAGATGAATATTATGCGATGGCGCCGCGGGCCTTCTATGGCAACGACCGCTACAAACTCCTTTAGCGTCAGGAAAGATACAGGGAGGTTCCAACGTCCACCATTCCACTTAGTAACTTCGTAGGTTAAACTGTTTTAAAAGTCTAAGGTTTTACCAGCTTGAAGAGAGGTGGCCAGAACTGCGGCCGCTCATGGTGTTCTAATCTCCCCATCCTACGGAGGCGCACGCGACCAGGGGCTGCACGAAGCGCCGACCGCGGCGACTTCATCTTTTCGACGCCCACCACGTCGACCGCTGCGCGTAGCGATTTCACGGCAACCGCGTCCTACTGCAAGCTGAGCCGTGCGCGATCCCCTGTGATCATCTAGACCAATACCTGACCATATGCTCGTGCAGGGCCGTACGACCCCAGGGTATATGCGAGATGAGGACCAGAAGTGCGGCAGCGAAGAAACCGTCCGGGGCGAAGAAGGGTACGTCTCCTGACTAAACTACCATCGGACCCTTTAGCGAGCTCACTAGTACTGCAAGCTGTAGAATATCATGCCACTCGTTCTGCCGCCTCGCGCTGCCTCTGTATTGCCGAAGTCGTGCAGGCTATTGCTCGCCATATCGTCAAGCGGAAGGAGCTCCTTGCCATGGGGCTTGTATGCCGCGCCTTCCTCGAGCCCGCAATGGACGAGCTGTGGCGGTGGCTGCCGACGGTTGACCACCTCATTCGGGTACTTCCCGAGCATACACGCGGAGACGAACCAGAACATCAGCTGGCAAGTTGCAGGTCGCTATATGCGCCGAGATAGCGTCGTTGATAGTTTCGCTCTGTTGCAGATTGTCGTGGAAGAACCATCCGAAGCAGACTGGCAGCGCTTTGTCTTCTACGCCAGACGTGTGCAAGAGCTCGACTACGACCTTGATATCGATAGCCGCGGGATCGAGGGCCCTTCGGTCAACTGGGAGTCCGTGGTGGAATTTTTCCCTGGCGATCGCCTGCTGCCCAACCTTCGCTGCCTCAGGTCTGACCAAGGGTGGATGCAACGTTTCTTCCACCTGACACTTCACCCGCCCCTCCGCCATCTATTTCTCGAAGATATATACCTAGCGAGCCAAGGGTCTCTCGCTAAAGCATTGAGACAGTGCGGTGACACCTTGGAGACACTCAACATAAATACCGCAGATTGGGAGCCTTCTCCCGTTTCGGACGCTGTCTCCCGCTCCATTTCCTGCTGTCAGGTGCTCGTTGACCTTCATGCCGACAGCCTTCTCCCAGAGACCATCCGGCACCTGTCGCAACTCCCGACTCTGACCAGTCTGCGTTTCATCCTCGAGAAAATCGGGGAAGACATGAACATGCTCTCCTTTCCAGCACTGCAGTCTCTCGATGTCGGCACACAGAAGCAAGACCCGGCAGAGCTGGTATATTTCCTCGAACGCTTGGGAGGACCAATTCTGCAGAAGCTCGCAATCCGTTACGATGCCGAGGAGGATTTCGACGTCCCTGGGGTCTTCCCGCGAAGATCGCGAGCTTTTCCATTTGCAGTGCACGTCGAAGCCGTACTCCGCGTGTCCGTTACCTTCCCATGCCTGCGCAGCATCTCATACCCGTTCTACGTCGACCCTCGCCTTGCCCCCTCGGCATCACGATTCTGTACTGCCAGTGTCCTGCGGCCGCTTCTTGGTCTGCCGAATCTCGAATCCGTCGACCTCCGCAACATCCCGTTCCACTTGATGTCCAGCGACATTGCGATGTTCGCTGAACATTGGCCGGCCCTTCGTACTCTGCGCCTCGGTGACTCAGTGAACCAAGCTCAATCCGCAATCCGGGTCGAGGACCTTCTTCCGCTGGCAGATGGCTGCCCCGCTTTGAGCGATCTCGGCCTCCCCCTCCACATCACCAAGCGCACAACGTGCGTCGCTCTCAGGCCGCCCTTTGGAAAGTCTACGTCGAGGTTGAAGAATCTGCACATTGGCGGCACCGACATCGAGTTCTCTCCTGACGCGGCGGCGTTCTTGGCCAGCGTATTTCCTGAAGCGCGACTTTTTGGCGAAGGCAGCGTTTACAAGGCAGTCTACGACCTCGATTGCACCAAAAAGACAATTTTGCAGGTTATGGAGGCTCAGCAGGCCATGCATAACGGAATGTGACTTCTCAGGCTTACACTGGCGGAAGCTCCAGCCGCCATGGTGACGATGTCGAAGCGCTGAGAACGCTGAGGTGCAGCTGAAGTCGTGTATCCTACATTGAGCAGAATAGTTATCGTGCGTTACCGAGGGTCTTGAGCGTTATTTTCCAGCCCCGAGCCTTGTTTTATCATCGGGCGAACCTGCGGAATGCGACGCGCGCAGCGCTCATGCTGTCACGCGTCTTCGAAGCCAGCGTGTTAAGCGCCTAGCCTCGTGCTCTTCCTCCGCGATGAGTAAGTCTAGGTCTCGCCGCGTCCGTCAACTCTTCGGCATGTAGCTCATCTAGCACTTATCTACTGCGCTGCTTGGCTCATTTTGACTTTTCCCAAGATTGCGAACACGTCCGAGACGCGTGCATCGACGCCGCCAACGGTTGAATCTGCGTGTACCCTCAGGCACGCCCTCAGGCTCAGCGCTGTGTTCAGGCAGGTCAAAGGTACGCTGAAGCCCACCGAGCCCTTCTTTCGAGCACTATCATTAGCCGCTTCTTGAATAGGTTGCTCGGACTGATTACATGCCAGGTTTCAGGCCAGCAAGATGCACCGCTGTCTATGCATAGCCGAAGTCGTGCAAGCGATCGCGAGCAGCATATGGCCGAGGAGCGATCTGGTGTCTATGGGCCTGACATGCCAGGCGTTCCTGTATCCTGCAATGAACGAGGTCTGGAGGTACCTGCCGAATCCCTCGTCCCTGATCCTGCTTTTGCCAGAGCACACTCGCGAGAGTGGGCCCGAGAATAAGCTGGTAAGCACATGATACACGCCCTGGCCAGACTCGTTGCTCAGATAAACTTCCGTTGGCTTGTACCTGCAGAAGATCGTCAAGGCCCCGTCTCATGCAGACTGGCGGCGCTTTGAGCTGTATGCCCGCCGAGTCTGGGAGCTCGAGTACCGGCTCCACGACGATGACGGAAACAGCTACCTCGACGTCGACTGGACGTCTGTGTTACACCATTACCCTGGCAAAACGCTCCTCCCCAACCTTCGCGAGCTCGTTATCCACCGGAGCATCACATCGTCGTTCTGCTCTCTTTTCATCCAGCCTCCGCTGCGTCATTTATCACTTGAGAGCCTTGACGACGAAGAAGCAGCAGTGGTCGTCCCTCATCTGCACAAGTGCGCATCGACTCTCGAGATATTGGTTATGCAGGGACGCTCTCTAGAGAACGCAGCGACTTTCGACGATATATCCCGCGCTATCTCTCACCTGGGAGCACTCACGGACTTGTACGCGGACAAGCTTTTGGCCGCAACTATCGAACACCTCTCTCGCCTCTCTTCTATCAAGGTCATGTACTTCACCCTGGATGACACGACGTTTGACGAAGCAAAATTACCATTCTCACTCTTGGAACGTCTCTATGTGAGGTCCAGTGCAAGAGACACAGGCCCTGTCGTATCCTTTTTACGACGTGTTGAATTGCCCCAGCTTCGTCATCTGACAGTGCTGCACAGCGCACAAGACAATGACGTTCTGCCGAGAGAGTACCTCACTGCCGTCGACGTCAGTACTCTGCTCAGCGCAGCCGCCGCGTTTCCCAACATTCGCAGCATCGCATACGAGGACTTCCGCAGAGTCCGCGCGCCACCACCTCCCGTCAGCATATGTCGCGCGGAGGTCTTGCGTCCGCTCCATGCGCTCAGCAGCCTGGAAACACTCAAGCTCAGCCGAATACCCTTCATCCTTGCCCCACACGACATCGACGTCCTCGCGCAGACGTGGCCCCGGCTTCGCGTCCTGTTCCTCGGGCATGACGTGGATCATGCGCATTGCGCGATCCACGTACACGACCTTCTTCCCTTCGCCCTCCACAGCCCGACGCTCGACTCGCTCGGCCTGCCGCTCCTGATTCGCAAAACCTCGCCCGGCACGGTCGCTCGCCCTGCATTTGGCACGCTCAGGTCGCAGCTGAGGCTCCTCGCCATCGCTGGCGTAGAGCTCGAGTACTCCGCCGACACGGCGGCGTTCCTCGCATGCGCGTTTCCGGAGGCGCGGCTGCTTGTGTCGCCGAACAACCGTACCGACGCCTTCATAGCGCTCTCTAGGACGAAGGACACCATGGTCGAGATGATGAGAGAGGCGCTGGCGTTGCGCGATGAGGCGGCATAGTGGTCTTCGCGGCGCAAGAGCCAAGGCCTGGCCGGCGGCGTCCAGGCTCGTTGTTGCGCCCGCGGGTTCGCGGCGAAGAGTAGCAGACCATAAGCTGAGCAGGCGTTTTCAGAGCCAACGGCGGACGTGTCATAGGCCCATTACCTAACATCCTCTCGATGAAATCTACAGGTGGAGCCCCTGTCAGCAGCAGGCCGGGGCAGGCTCGTAGCCTCGGGCTCTTTCCGGAGGCGGGGCTGGCCGTGCTCTGCAGCCGGAAGAGCTGAGAACCTGGGATTAGCCCTGTCCGTAGACTTGCCTGCGGGCGTATATTACTTTGTGCAGTATGAAGCTATGTTTCCCTCGGATGGCCCTGTTTCATTGTCGGATATATGACTTGCACGACGCGGCCTGCGCTCGAGCGAAGTCACGTGGCCGCGTCTTCAGACTCATTTGCGTAAAGCGCTTTGCGTCGCCCTCTGGCCCTTTCCACGATGACCCTCGCCTGAACTACCCAGCTCCCATTCGCATCTTCGGACTAGCCACTCCTCTCAGCCTATCTTTGCCACCAGAGGCCTCTCGTGAACCAAGAGCGCGTTCCAGGAGTGCTCGTCAAAATTGCAAGTCGAAGCTGCGACGCCTGGCACAAGGGCGTGAAAAGCACGGCAAAGGTACGTGCTCTGCTCAAAACTCGTTTTTCACATCCTGACGAGCTGTGGTATCTGTAGCCGGAATCCCAAGTTCCACACACGCACGAGCCGCCAGCGACCAGCCATGCACCGCTGCCTTCGCATCGCAGAGGTCGTGCAGGTTATCGCAGATGGCATACACCTGTACAGCGACCTGGTTTCGATGGGCCTGACGTGCCGTGCGTTCTTTGATCCGGCCATGGACAGGCTGTGGAGGTACCTGCCTGCGCCAGAGCCCCTGATCAGGCTGCTGCCGGAGCACGTTCGCGGCAGCGAGCCCGCGGACGAACTGGTGAGCAGGCAGTTCGTTGTATAAGCAAGGTCCTCGCTCAATAGGCTCTTTGTGATCCCCCGTCTCGCAGAAGATCATGAAGCAGCCATCTCGTGAAGACTGGAAGCGCTTCGAGCAGTACGCTCGTCGGGTCTGGGAGCTCGACTACCGGCTCGTCATCGACGACGACGGAAACACCTGCCTCGACATCGACTGGACCTCCATCCTGCGCCACTATCCTGGAGAGCAGCTCCTCCCGAATCTCCGTACGCTCGCCACAGACCAGATATTTCTACCGTCCTTCAGTCCTCTCGTCATTCGCTCCCCGCTGCGTCACTTGGTGTTCGAATGCATGGAGGGAGACGACCAGCTACCAATCGCTCCTCATTTGCACAAGTGTGCTACTACGCTTCAGATCCTGTCTATCTTAGCACCCACTCCAGAGGATGAGAACGTTTCCGATGAAATGTCGGACGCCATCTCCCGCCTGGAGGCGCTTACATCCTTGTACACGGACAAGCTTTTTGCCAGCACCATCGAGCACCTTTCACACCTCTCGTGCCTCACCGAGTTGAGCTTTACGCTCCACAACACCAGCGTTTTCAAGGTCCAGAGGCTCCCGTTCTCTAAGCTAGAGGACCTCCACGTAAGGACCCATGAAAAGGACCCAAAATCTCTAGTGGCATTTCTCCGACGCGTCGAATCACCCAATCTTCATCAGCTGACAGTTTCGTATGATGTGAAGGACGACCACGTTCTACCAGGACGTCTTCTTCGAGCTAACCAGTACCCCACGGCCGTCCATGTCGGTGCGGTACTCGCTGCCGCCGCCACATTTCCCGGTCTTCACAACATCGCGTACGAAGGCTCTTCCGGTATCAGCAGGCCGCCGCCGCTCGGGAGTCTGTGTGCCGCGAGTGTCTTGCGGCCGCTCGCTGTGCTGCCCAGCCTGGAAGAGATCAAGCTGGCCTGTATCCCCTTCATCCTCATGCCCAATGACGTCGAATTCCTCGCTCAGACGTGGCCGAGGCTCCGCTCCTTGTCACTCGGCAGCGAGGTCCGCGGAGCGCACGCGTCGGTCCAGGTCCATGACCTCCTCCCATTCGCCCGCTGCCCCGACTTGAAGTCTCTCGGGCTGCCGCTCCTGGTCCTCAAGGACTCTCCCGGAGCGACCGAACGCCCTGCCTTCGGCGAATTGGAGTCGTCGCTTGAGACCCTTTACATCGGAAACGTCGCGACGGTCGAGTATTCCCCCGACGTGGCGGCATTCCTGGCGTGTGCATTCCCGGACGCGTGGCTCTATGCGTACGACAACCACTCAGACGCTTTCAGTGCGCTGCTGATGACGAAGAAGACCATGGTCGATATGATGAAGAAGGAGCTGGCGTTGCGTGGCGGGGCCTGATATGTCCAGGGCTGTCGATAGAGGCGAAGGCTCGGGCGCGCTTTCGAACGCGGCGTGGAGGGACTTGGGTCATTCATGTACCCTCCGTCGGCGACGCTCAGCAATACAGACACCCGCTAGTGCCTTTTATGTTCGATAGGCCGCGTATTTCACTTTTCGCCTTGTACTTTCGGCGATGAGGGCCTTCATGGTGCGCTCCTGAATCTCCGTGCTGCCAGCTCTCCCGCCGCAAGGTAGTTGCACGTGTCGGCGGCAGGCTGGTGGTACCAAGCGCCCACGACGCGACCTTCTCGACGTCCACCACTCCAACCGCCTCGCCAACACATACGAGACGGCGTCACTCTGCCTTGTACAGTTGCTGCAGAGCTTGCTATAAAGCTGTCTTGTTCAAATTCCCCCAAGCATCAAGCGGCGTGCGCGGGATGAGGACTCGAAGCAGGGCAGCGAAACAATTGGCCGAGGCGACGAAGGGTACGTTAGAGAGTCCATCTCGTACGCAGCCACCTTACCCTGCGCTCAAAATTTCATGACTCTATGCAGTACTTCGCAATCCACCGACAGCCGTGCAGCGTTGTCTCTGCATAGCCGAAGTGGTCCGCGCGATCGTGCACTGCATAGGACGTCGGAGCGCTGCTCTCTCCATGGGCTTGACGTGTCGCGCATTTCTCGAGCCTGCTATGGATGTAGTGTGGCGACGGCTGCCCACGGTCGACCACCTCATCCGAGTGCTCCCCGAGAATACGCGCGGACGCAAGCTAGAACGGCAATTGGCGAGTCGCGAGTCGCTATATGCGCATATATTCTCCTACCTAACCATCTCGCCTACTCTGTACAGACCATCGTGAAAGCGCCGTCTCGCGCGGACTGGCAGCGCTTCGATTTCTATGCGCGTCGGGTGCAAGAGCTCGAGTACTGGCTCGAGGTCGACGATTGCGGCGATGTCGGCCCCGAAGTTGACTGGGACTCCGTCATTCGACACTATCCTGGCGACCACCTCTTGCCCAACCTCCGGGTCTTCCGGTCTGACCAGGGATTCATGCACGAGTTCTACTCTCTTGCGATCAGATCTCCGGTCCGCCTGCTCTATCTCGACTACATGTGGCTCGACGGCGAGGTGTCGCTGGCTGGAAACTTGGAACAGTGTGCGGACACCCTGCAGACGCTCACCATAATGACTGTTGGCTGGGAGCCATCACCCATCTCTGACAGCATATCGCGCGCCATCTCCCGCTGCAGCGCACTCATCTCACTCTATGTCGACAGTCTTCTGCCAGAGACCATTCGACACCTGTCGCAACTTCCGAGCCTGACCAGCCTACACTTCGCACTCGAGCGAGGCGAGCTGTACGCGACAAAGCTCGCTTTCCCTGCGCTCGAAGATCTCGGGGTGACGACGCAGTACAAGAGCCCGGCTCTACTTGTGTCCTTTCTGGAAAATCTGGCGGCACCAAATCTGCGAGAACTTGAGATTGACTACGATGCCGAGGAGGCTACCCACGTACACGGGATCCCAACCCTACGAGAAAAGGACTTCGCCCATGCGATGCACGTCGAGGCTGTGCTGCTAGCGGCCGCGACCTTCCCCAGCCTCATCAGCATCAAGTACTCATTCGATATCCATCCCGAACGCTCACCATCTCCACCGCACATCTGCTCTTCCAGTGTTCTGCGCCCGCTCCTTGCGCTTCGGAACCTTGAGACTGTCAAGCTCAGCCAGGTCCCACTCCACCTCATGGCAGGCGATATCGACGTCGTCGCGCAGGCATGGCCGAAGCTCCGCACCCTCCGCCTGGGTGACAGCGTCAACCAAGCATACTCCTCCGTCGAAGTCCAGCACCTCCTCCCTCTCGTGCGCTTCTGCCCCGACCTCGAGGACCTCGGGCTCCCGCTTCTTGTCCCGAAGGGCTGGACCTGCGCCACGGCGAGACCGCCGTTCGGGGAATCCAGGTCGCGGCTGAAGGCCCTCCATGTCAGCAACGCCGGCATCGAGTTCTCCGCGCGTGCGGCGGCGTTCTTGGCGAGCGTGTTTCCCGACGCGGTCTTGTACGGGTTTTCTCATTCAGATGGCACTGTATTTCGGCTCCGGGAGACGAAGGACGCGTTCGTAGAGGTGATGAAGAGCGAGCTTTCCCGTCGCGAGGGGATCTAGATTCGCGTTGTACGTGACTCAAATTCCTTGGGCAATCTGGCCGTCTCTCTGGGGTGACATTTTTCGCGCAATCGGACTGATAGTGCATTATGGACTTGTAGCTGTCCAGTTTCTATAGATCATTGTGCCGCTCGCGTACCCCTCCGCGGCAGGAGCCATAGCCCAGGGGACCGTATGCCACCGACGGATGCGATAGGTTTAGATCCTAGCGTGTAGCGTCCAAATGCCGTCTCTCTGCTGAGCGCTCCTCTGCAGACGTGTATTACCTTGCGCAGCATGAAGCTATACCTCCCTCGTCCCCGATTTCATTCTTAGCGTGACTTGCGCGACGCGGCCCGCACAGCGTGGGCTCATGCGAAGTCACGTGTCCGCGTCTTCAGGCTCATTTGCATTAAGCGCTTTGCGCCGCCCTCTGACCCTTTCCACGATGACCGTGGCCTGAACCTGACCCAGCGTCCATCTGCGTCTCGCATCTCGAGACTAGCCACTTTCTCCAGTCTTTCTCCGCTACCAGCGGCCTCTCGTCAACCAAGAGCGCGTTCCAGGAGTCTTCAGCGAAGTCGCAAGCCGAAGCTGCGACGCCTAATCTGAGGGCGTGAAAATCGCGACAAAGGTACGCCCCCTGCTCGGAACCCACCCTTAATGCCCACGAGCTTTTATTTCTATACCCGTGATCTGAAGCCCGGTACACGCAGACCAGCCATGCACCGCTGCCTTCGCATCACAGAGGTCGTGCAGGCTATTGCCGACGACGTACGCCTAAGAAGCGACCTGTTGTCGATGGGTCTGGCGTGCCGCACGTTCTTTGATCCGGCAATGAACGAGATGTGGAGGTACTTGCCTGCACCAGAGCCTCTGATCAGGCTGCTTCCGGAGCATGTTCGCGGCAGCGGGCCCGACTCCGAGCTGGTGAGCAGTCGATGTATCATGCGACCAAGATCGTCACTCAACAGGGTCTTTTTACTCGCCACTCTGCAGAAGATTGTGAGGCGGCCATCTCGCGAAGACTGGAAGCGTTTCGAGCAGTACGCTCGCAAGGTCTGGGAGCTCGAATACTGGCTCGTCATCGACAACGACGAAGAAATCACGTGCCTTGACATCGACTGGACCTCGATTTTGCGCTATTATCCGGGCGAGCAGCTGCTCCCGAACCTGCGTAGAATCACCACCGACCAAATTTTCCTCAAGTCGTTCTGTCCTCTCGTCATTCGATCCCCGCTGCGTCGCCTGACGCTCGATTGTATTGACCCCGAAGATCAGCAGGCGATTGTTCCTCATTTGCACAAGTGCGCAGCTACGCTCGAGACACTGTCTATACTCGCCTCCTCCCCGGAAGACGAGGTCATCTCTGACGAGGTGTCGTGCGCCATATCCCACTTACAGGCGCTCACACACTTGGCTGTCGGCAAGCTTCTGGCCTCCACCGTTGAGCACTTGTCCCAAATTTCGTCCCTCAGCGACTTGAGCTTCACACTGGACGATATAGACATTCTAACGGCAACAATGCTACCCTTCTCCAGGCTGCAGTGCCTCTCCGTGGAGACGCACGAAGGGCACCCCGGGTCTCTTGTGTCCTTGCTACGACGCATTGAAGCTCCCAGCCTTCGCCAATTGACGGTGGTGTATAGCGTAAAAGACGATCATGTTATACCCGGACATTTCTATCCAGAAAATCAACGCCCCACCGCTATCCATGTCGGCGCTGTGCTAGCCGCCGCCGCCACATTCACGAGCCTTCAAACCATCACGTACGACGGCCGTGCCGGTTACAGTCGGCCAGCATTGGCCCCCAATCTCTGTGCCGCCAGTACCCTCCGCCCGCTTTTCGCGTTGCCCAATCTGGAAGCAATCAAGCTGGTCGATATTCCCTTTATCCTCATGCCCAACGACATCGAACCACTCGCGCAGGCGTGGCCGAAGCTTTCTTGCTTGCTCCTGGGAAATGGGGTCCGCGGAGGCCACTCCTTCATCCAGGCCCACGATCTCCTCCCGTTCGCCAGCTGCCCGGACTTACGGGCGCTCGGCCTGCAGCTTCTGATCGTCGAGGACTCTACCGGAGCGGCTGAACGTCCCGCCTTTGGCGCACTGAAGTCACGGCTCAGAACTCTCAACATCGGAGACGCCGCGACAGTCGAGTACTCCCCGGACGCAGTCGCGTTCTTGGCGTGCGCGTTCCCAGACGCGTGGCTGTGTGCGCACAATGGTCGCACAGATGCCTTTCGCGCGTTGCAAAGCACGAAGGAGATCGTGGTTGATGTGATGAAGAAAGAGCTGGCGCTGCGCGGCGAGGCCTGATATGTCTGTGGTTGGTCATGGAGCTCGGTGGTCGATGGTCCAGGCTTGCCTTCGTCGTCGGCGTCGAGGTTGTTTTACCCTCCTGTGTAGCCTCCATGACGGCCCTAGATAATGCATATAGTCACTCGCGACCTTATCGCAATTCTTCAACGTTCACAAGGCCGTGCGTTCGGCATGTTTGTTGTCGACGCTGGGTCCCTGGGCGAGCTCTCCTGCGCGCACGTGGCAGCCGCGCTCCGTGACTGAAGCGCCGACGATGCGGCCTCTGCGACGTCTACCACATCGACCGCCTCGCCGCGACATATAGAACAACAGCCTTCTACCTAGCAGACGGTTCGCAGACCCTTAGTCTGCCAGCCGTCTCACCAGCGCTCATAATCTCCTGACCAGTTGGCCGAGGAACGCACGCGAGATGAGGACTCGGAGCGGAGCTGCGAATGTATCGTCGAAGGCAGAGAAACGTACGTTCAGGAGTTCACTCTTGGCTGGACCTGTAGCTTCATCGTGCGCAACAGCATCTCCAGTTGCACCAACGGCCACGGAGCGTTGCCTCCGCATAGTCGAAGTCGTCCGAACTGTCGTTCACCACATAGATCGCCGGAGCACTCTTGAAGCCATGGGTCTGACTTGTCAGGCTTTCTTCGACCCTGTCATGGACAGCATGTGGAGATGGCTACCCGCAATCGACCGCCTCATCCGAGTGCTCCCTGAGCACACGCGCGGACGCGAGCCAGGACAACAGTTGGCGAGTTGCGGGTCGCTATATGCGCTTCTAACTCATGTCTAATCGTCACATTCATTTCTCAGACTGTTCTTAAAGCTCCGTCCGGTGCAGACTGGCAGCGCTTCGACCTCTACGCGCGTCGGGTGCAAGCACTCGAATATTGGATCGATATGGACGACCGCGGGGATAATATCGGCCCTGAAGTCGACTGGGACTCCGTTGTGCGATACTATCCCGGCGATCATATCCTACCAAACCTTCGTTCTCTCAAGTCTGACCAGGCATTCATGGGCGACTTCTATTCTCTTGCTATTCGACCTCCCCTTCGTGACCTTTATCTTAACTACTTCAATATCGAGAACGAGGCGACGTTACCCGAAGATTTGAAACAATGCGCAGAGACGTTAGAAAGACTTACCATAGTCACAGTCGGCTGGGAGCCGTCTGTCATCTCCGACGACATATCACGCGCTCTCTCCTGCTGCACCGCCCTCGACTCGCTGCATGTCGACAGTCTTCTGCCCGAGACTATCCGACATCTATCCCAGCTTCGGAGTATAACCAGCTTGCATTTCACGCTCTTGCGCGTCGAGCTGGAGGCGACCAGGCTTAGTTTCCCTGCGCTCAAGGACCTTGAAGTGAGAGCGCGAGAGAAGACCCCGGCTCTACTAGTCTCCTTCCTGGATAATCTGGCAGCACCAAAGTTGCAAGAGCTCGAAATCTACTATGATGCGGACGAGGCTACCCACGTATCCGGCATCCCAACTATACGAGAAAAGGACTTCCCGCCTGCGACGCACGTCGAGGCTGTACTGCTTGTAGCTGCGGCCTTCCCTTGTCTCATCTGCATCGAATACTCGTTCTACGTTCACCATGACCGCCTTCCGTCTCCCTCTCATGTCTGCACATCCAGTGTCCTGCGGCCGCTCCTTGCGCTTCGTGGCCTCGAAGCTGTCAAACTCGAACAGGTGCCGTTCAACCTCATGACAGGCGACGTAACAATTCTCGCGCAGGCTTGGCCCAAACTGCGTGCCCTCCGTCTGGGTGACTGCGTCAAGCAGCCTTCCTCCTCTGTCGAACTCCAGGATCTCCTCCCTCTCGTTCGCAATTGCCCCGATCTCGAAGACCTGGGGCTATCGCTGTTCATCCCGGATGACTGGACTTCTGCAGTCGCAAGGCCTCCATTCGGAGGATCCCGGTCGCGGCTGAAGACCTTTTACATCAACGGTGCGGGCGTTGCGTTCTCCGCGCGCGCTGCGGCGTTCCTGGCGAGCGTATTCCCAGAGGCGACACTCTATGCTTTGTTTGATTCGGATAACTCTTGCAGACTTCTTATAGAGACGAAGAATATGTTTGTAGAGGTGATGAAGAGCGGGCTACCCCTCCGCGAGGGGATGTAGACTAGTGTCGCCCGTCACTCGCGCATCTTGAACACATCGGCAGACTCCCAATATTGTAAATTGTCGCGCAGTCGGGCTCGTAATTTATCTTGCTGTCCACGTTTCTACGAATCATCGTGCAGGACTCAGTTTATATCACCAGAGTCAAATATGCTGATACGAGTCCGAGTCGCAGGTGTCAAGTTCAAGATCGAGTCTCATCGCTTACCAGGAAGTGCATGTTGCTCGACAAGGCTAGAGCTTGGCCTCGGTATCCTCGCCCGGCATTGTGGAGCCACCCTGCCGACGTACCGCGGTCCGGGATATCGACCTCCTAGCCCAGCAGCCTGCATGGCAGCAGCACCGCGGCCAAGCCCGCGCGGTCGCAGCTGTGGCTCGCGGCACGATTACCGCAGCTGCGCATGCGTATGGACCACACCTGGCACCTGCACCACGGCCAAAATCTTCATTCGGATTCCCGGATCCGCGAAGGCATGTCTACACGTACGCCCGCGCAAGCGACTCTAGCTCGGCCCGCCCGCCCTCGCCATCTTCTTGTCATGCCCGCGCTTGCGGTTGTGGTTCGCGCGGCTCGCCTTGTTCTTGTCCTTCCACGCGCGATCGCGCGCGTCGCCGCCCCCTCCTCCCCCTCCACCACCGCTTCCACTCGCACCACCCCCTCCAACGCCCCGTCCACGTCCGCCGCCACCACCGCGTCCGCCGCGTCCCCGAGCGCCGCCACGGCCGCGTCCGCCGGAAGATCCGGGTGCAGGTGACGGCGCGAGCGCGCCGCGCTGGTTGCCCGCGAACTCGTGTTTCTGGAGGATCTTGTCTTTGTGCGGCTGGGGTGGCGTCAGTACGGGGCATGAGCCGCGAGATGGGAGGGAGGGTGCGTACGTTGCGCTCGAGCATGATGCGCCAGCCCTCGATCTGCTCGTCGCCCCAGCCTGCGGCGGTCCGGTGAGTGGGTGAAGCGTGGAAATACGTTATGGGAGGGCGTACCGGTCTGCTTCTTGAGCTCCTCGCGCGCCTTGCTGCGGCGCGTCTGCGCGTCGCGGTCGAACAGCGTCGGGTCGCGGATGTACGCGAGCTCGAGGATCGTCTCGGGCTTCGCCGGCGTGCCCGCCTGTGCGCATAAATCAGCCCCAAAACGCATATATGCAGCCAAACCACTCACCACCTCCTCGCCCTCATCCGTCTCGCTCCCCTCGTCCTCGCTCGGCTCGCCATCGCGCACCTTCACGCCGCCGAGCTCGTCCAGCTCGTCGAGGTCCTCGGGCACCGCGACGTCGACGCCCTTGCCCTTCGCGCTCGGTGCAGCGTCGTCTTCCTCTTCGTCCTCCGCGTCCATCTCCTCCGCACGCCGCAGGATGTCCGCCTTCATCTGCTCGAGGAACGCACGGTCCTGCAGGCCCGCGTCCTCGCGCTTCTTCCCGACGCGCAGGCGCGACACGTCGAGCCGTTCCTCGTCGAAGACGTTCCGCCGCTCGCGCGTGTACTCGAACCGCTCCGGCGCGGACACCTGCGTCTGCACCGGGGCCACGGCGTACTGCGCGGGCGCGACGTGCGGCGCGGTGCCCTCGAGCAGCGCGCCGAGCAGTCGCTCCGCGTCGCCGCGGAACGGGAAGTCGGGGTGCCGCAGCACGTAGCGCACGTACGCCGGGTCCTGCTCGGGCAGGATGTCGAGCACCTGCGCGACGGCCGCCTCGAGCGCCGTGTCTTCCTCCTCCACCTGCGCAGCCACTTGGGCCTCGCGCGCCTCGCGCGCCTTGCCCTTCGCCCCCGCGCCGCGCGCGTCGATGCCGGGCATTGCGCCCGACGAGCGCACGATGAGGCGCAGCGCGCCGGGGCCGTCGGTGCCGTCGAGCGCGTCGAGGGCGTGCGCGAGCGTTTCGCCGCGCGGGTCGGACGCGGCGCGCGTGGCGTCGCGCAGCACGGCGCGGAGGTCGTACGCCGCGGTGCAGTCCTCGAGGAGCGTGCGGTTGAGGAAGGGCACGGGGGCCTCGGCGGGCGCGCGGCTCGGGGGCACGGCGACGAGCGCGTCGAGCACCTCGAACGCAGACGCGGCGGCGGCGGCGAGCGCGGCGCCGGGGCCGCGCGCGGCGGCGACGTCGGAGAGGAGCGTGGCCAGGAGCGCGTGTGCGGCGTCGACGAGCGCGGCCTTGCTCTCGAGGAAGACGCGTTCCCAGTCGTCGAGGGGTGTGCTGGCGGAGTGCAGGCGCGCGGGGCTGAGCCCGCCGTAGGAGCGCGCGAGGGTGGCGAGCCCGCTGTCGTAGGCGTCCGCGAGCGCGGCCATGAGGTGCTTGCTCCGCGCGAAGGGGCGGGTTATCTCTGCGGGTGCGGGCTTTAGGAAGGAGCAGAGGACGTGGGCGATCTTGCGCAGGCCGTAGAGACCCTGAGAGGACGAGGCTAAGAGGGCCGTGAAGGCCGGGATGGCATCCGACTCGAGCTGGCGGAGGAACGCGGGCGAGTCTCTGGCGATGCTGGTGAGCAGCTCGCGGATGCGTTTGGTGTTTCCGCGAGCATAGACGACGCAAATGTCGACGACGGTCTGGATATCGAGGTTTGTCGCGAATTTCTCCGCAAGAAGGAGCACACGCTGGTGAATCCCCTTCTCCGCCTGCGACATGCCCGCCATGGAGCTCTTGCTGGCGTGATCTGGGTCCCAGATGAGCGACTCAAGCGCACTTTGGGCACGGTCTTTAGCGTATGCTGAGACAAACGCAATAATGCTGCGGGTATCCCGCTTCTCTGGAGGCAGAGTGAGCGTCTGATGAAGGGTGCCAGAAATCTTGCTGTTCAGCGTTGCGAGCTGCGATGGTGACAGCGAAGAGCGTGTCTTTGCAGAAGGATACAGCGGCAGCGCAAGAACAGCCATTGTGCGCTTTCCCCAAGTTTGTAAACCTACTTTCCCCGTAAGAACAGGCGTCCAGGGCAAGACAGCATCGAGCTCACCGATTCGGCCTTAGATGCCTCGATATCGAGGGCTCGCCCAGTAGCAGGGCAGATCTCTTCTCTGGAAGAGCGGGGAAGTCGCCTATATAGCCGTCAAACAATTCAGCAAAATATTCGCGACGGAGCTGGCCCAGTCAGACTTACTCGAGCGTGGCAGTCAAGAGCAAGCGTCGGGACCGACGTCTTCGTTCGCGCGCGCCTGCTCGTGATTAGGTCACAACCCTAACCAGACACTCCCCCCAAAGCGGTGAGGCGCATCAATTGATGCGCACGGCACGACGCCCAGCTTGTGGCACGCCTTGCAGTCGGCTTCATCGACTGTGCTCGCCTGTGTGCACCGCTAGGTCGTCTGATCCGGCTACGAGCTCATACATCATGTTGCGCGAGGCTCGTGCCACAAGCCGACGACCTGTCCAGTCGCCCAGTGCCAACGGAAGGCGTGGCATCCACTGCGGGTGCACATGTTCTCGGCATCGTCCAGACGGCCGACCCGTTCGACTGGCGAGGTGTCTGGAGATCGTCAAGGCGGACATGAGCGCAAGCATGGCCGACGTCGCCAGCTGCTACTTCCGAAGGAGCGCATCGCAAAGCTGCTGTGATAGACGAGGCGTCGAATACCTTGTCGAATACGGCCTACCATTCGCATGCCGACACTCGATAGAGAGGAGCAAGAGCGACCCCTGAATGAAGACTCAAGCAGATTCGAACCAATAATGTCGTAGGAAGACAAATGGATAAGCTGCACCGCTGTACGACGCGAGCGAAGGCTAAGATATAGCTGGTGGTACATGAATAGTGATACAGTCAAAGGAAAGGGGAATACGAATCCAACACGACCAAGAGACAGAGAGAAAAGTCCGATATAACTTAAACCTCGGCCGTCTCGCCCTTCTTGCCCTTTTGTGTCTTGCTGGGGAGAAGCTGGAGGCAACGATGAGCAAAGGGCTAGGAGAACGGGTAGTACCACGTACAGCAGGGTCGATGTGTGGTACGACACCACCTTGCGAGATGACAACGTCGCCAAGGAGCTTGTTCAGCCTGAAGCAGAGTCAGCGCAAGGTTCGGCTTATCATAGAAGGGCTACGCACTCCTCGTCGTTGCGGATGGCGAGCTGGAGGTGACGGGGGACGATACGCTGCTTCTTGTTGTCGCGGGCGGCGTTGCCAGCGAGCTCGAGAATCTCGGCAGCGAGGTACTCAAGGACTGCCGCGAGGTAGACTGCGAAGTGTGTGAGCTTCCATGCACGGCGCATACGTGGCGATAAGGACGCACCAGGGGCACCAGCACCGACACGCTGGGCGTAGTTGCCACGCTTGAGGAGACGGTGGACACGGCCGACGGGGAACTGGAGCCCAGCCTTCGCAGAGCGGGACTGGGACTTGCCAGAGGCCTCGGCGGCGGCCTTGCCAGACTTGGACTTGCCAGAACCCTTGCCAGACATTTCGAGTGAGTTTAGGTGGGGTGGGTGGTGGTGGTAGAGGCGAGGGTGGGCTGGGGCAGCGTCGAGCGAGGGCAAGAAGGATGTGGACGGCGAGGGCAGAGGTGCACGGCCTTATATACGGCGGACACGCGCTGGTCACGCCGCACCCTGGGAAAGTGACCAGGAATAAACAAGCTCGTCACGTCGCGCGACGCGTGTGTGACGCGGGTCACGTGGGTGAATCAACAAGGCCAACGTCACGCGTCACTACTTAAAGGCCGCGCCGCCGCGCACGGCTCGCCTTCACTTTCTCCTCAACCCCCATCCCCCGCTCGCCGCAGCCCTCGTCGCACCCTCCCCCACCTACCCAACCCACTCAGAAATGGCCCCCAAGCCCGCCTCCACTGCCGGCAAGGCCCCCGCCTCCACCGCGTCCAAGGCTCCGGCCAAGACCACCGAGGGCGCGAAGGCTGCGAAGAAGACCTCCAAGCCTGCCGCCTCTGGTGCGGACGGCGAGAAGAAGAAGAGGCGAAAGAGCCGCAAGGAGACCTACTCCTCGTACATCTACAAGGGTCAGTCGCCGCCTACTGTGACACTCTGAGCCTTTTCTGACGCCGACTCTAGTGCTCAAGCAGGTGCACCCTGACACCGGTATCTCCAACAAGGCGATGGCCATCCTTAACTCCTTCGTCAACGACATCTTCGAGCGCATCGCCACTGAGGCGTCCAGTACGTTTGCCTCTACTCGGTGCCAGTCACGCCCACTGACCACTCCTACAGAGCTCGCATCCTACTCCAAGAAGTCGACGATCTCCTCGCGCGAGATCCAGACTGCCGTGCGCCTCATCCTCCCCGGTGAGCTGGCCAAGCACGCTATCTCTGAGGGCACCAAGTCGGTAACCAAGGTATGTGCCCTCATGCTTACCAGTCTCGAGCCCTTACTGATCTGTCTTCCCTTCTTACAGTTCTCGAGCGCGGGTGCCAAGTAGACTGGTGCCTTTATTGTATCATTATTACTTTCTCGACTCTGTATTCCACTACTGTATTGTACTTTTCTACTCGTTCTTGTCCGGTTTATGGATCACCCCTTTTCCACCTCGGAAGCTCCTCGTCGCGTGCAATTCCTCAGTGAAAGTCGCTTGTGTTCCACCTCCACAGCTTTGCGAACATCGTGAAGAGTAAACTTCGCAACCTCCCGTGCTACTCGTATGCAAACTAGTTCGCTCGTGCTGACTTCACCACGCGATCGAGCTGGGCGCCAACTCCCTCTGCTTCCGACCACCATCTTCACGCAGTGACCGCTGCGAGGGCGACACCCTATCCTCGCTCCAGGACACGGACTCATCCCCGCAGCGCAAACTGCACTCGAACAATGCCAGTACATACGCCACACGCCATCGCGCCTCCTCCCGATCCGCAAAACTCGGGACACGCGACGTCCTCGAGGCGTCGGCCCTCGTGACGCCTCCTCGGCCTCGCCCCGCTGCGCTCGCAGAGGCACGCGGGCCCCGGGCGGAATCTCCCCCACATGAGATCCACGCGCAGGCAGCGTTCCGGGGCTGACGACACACGGCGCGCGGCACACACGAGGCGTGCTCACCCACGGAGCGTGCGCTTTAAAAGCGGAGGAGCGCACTGGTCTCCTCCCGAAGATCCTGGTGCGTACGCCGCTACGTGGGCTCTGCGCACATATTGACGTAGTGCGCGTCCGACAGCTACGCAGAAGCGCACTTCACGACCCACCATGGCCCCGCTGAACACCCCCCGCGGCGCGGCGACGCCGCAGAGGCCCCGCCAGACACGACACTCCTCCCTGCAATTCGAGCCGACAGAATCCTCCCCGCTGCCCCGCACGCCCCGCCGCAGCACCCGCCACCTACGCCCCACCTCGTCCTCACAGCGCACGCTCGTCGCCGCCGACTCCGACGACGAGCACGAGCCCGACACAACGCGGCACATGCGCCGCGCGACGACGCCGCTCGCGTCCGTCGCGGAGACGACCCGCCGCCTCGCGCCCGCGACGTTCCCGCGGCGCCCGTCGACGGCAGAACCGACGCGCCCGCGCTCGCTCTCGCGCCATCGCAAGCACCTCTCCGAGGACAACAGGGCCTACATGCCCCCGCGGCAGGCCGCGGACCGCGCGGGCGTCGAGACGGACGAGGGCTTCGAGGACGGGGCGCGCGGGCGCAGGGGGTGGTTGCGGCGCAGGGCCGCTGCGGGCGGCCCTATCGGCGAGGCGGGGGTTGCAGGTTCGAGGCGAGGGTCCGCGATGGCGGAGAGTGTGGTTGCTGATGATGGGGCGGTCACTGAGGAAGACGAGCCGTCTGCTCGGGCGAGTGGGAAGGTGGGCATCGTCGACGCCTGTCGTTTGTGCTTTGACGGAGGTTGTCTTCAGCGGCGCGCTACAGCATCAAAGACGCCGTCTCGGTACTCGAGCCCCCTCGCTGCGCTTGATGCCGACAGGACGCTGGTGGACATTGAAGACGAAGATTCTGAGCTGGAGGCTGAGCTCGACCATCTCCGCGACGTGCTTGAGGCAGACGAGTTCGCAGAACCCGACGAGGCCATGGACATCCTCACTCAACCGAGCTTTGCGCTGGGCGCGATGCTTGGACGAGCTTTCCAGCAAATATTCGCACTTCTCTCTAGTATCACATCATCCTTTGTCAAGGCATCCGCACTCGCCGTCGTCGTACTTGGTGTCTACATCGTCCTATCACTCTCCACCCCCCACAGACCCTCATCGACACCCCATCCGTCGCTACCTGTAGACCACTCTCGACCACCCGTCCCCATCCCCGTCCCCGAGACTCCCGATGCAGCATCTCGCATTCTCAGCATGGAGAGCGCCATCGCGAGCCTCTCCGCGCGCCTGTCCGCCGACCACGGCCGCCTCGAGGCACACCTGCAGTCGCTCGACGCCAGCGTCGACGAGCTCTCCAAACTCCCCAAAGACACCCTCGCGATCCCAGACTTCGCGCTCTGGTCCGGCGGCGCAACGGTCGCCCCCGAGCTCACCTCGCCCACCTTCGCCAAGCCCGCCACGCGCGCGCTCGGCTTCCTCTGGACGACGAACCCCGGCGCCGACGGCGCGCCGCCCGAGACTGCGCTCCGCCCCGAGACGCACCGCGGCGCGTGCTGGCCGCTCGCCGGCGCGCACGGCCAGCTCGGCGTCGCGCTCCCCGCGCCCGTGCACGTCGCCGCCGTCAGCGTCGACCACGTCGCGCGCGAGGTTGCGCCGGACGGAGACGTGCGTTCCGCGCCGCGCGCGATGGAGGTCTGGGCGCGCGTCGAGGGCGCGGAGAACCTCGCGCGGCTTGCGCGGGACGGAGCGCCGCGCGCCGTGCAGAAGGGAGAGGGGCTGGAGATGGCGAGCGCGGAGGACGCACCGGAGGCGCGCCCCGGCGCGGAGACGTACGTCCGCCTCGCGGAGTTCATGTACGACATACACGCGCCGCGCAGTGTGCAGACGTTCGAGATTCCGCAGGAGATGCGCGACCTCGGGCTGGAGACGCAGCGTGTTGCGCTGCGCATCAAGAGCAACTGGGGGCAAGACGAGTTTACGTGCTTGTACCGCTTCCGGGTGCACGGCGAGCAGCGGGGCCCCTCGCCGGTATAGAGTGTTGCCGCGGGTCGGCGAGGTATTTATGATTACAGTTATTTCGAGATGTATCCTAGATCCATGTATCAAGTGTGTAGTACGTAGATAGAGAACCGGGTGTGTATATTCCCTGTCGTTGTAAAAGAGAATTCAAGATATTATGACTCGCGTGCACGGATTGTGCAACGAAGCTGTCGGTCTTCGCGTATCGTTGGGGTAAAATGGGATCTAAACTTCATATCTTCGAGCCTATGGAGTGTCATGGTCAGCCAACCGTCCAAGCGACCTCATCGAATGGAGAGGTCTTACGTCGTGCCATATGGCTTCATGTCGACCAGGCGGAACACGTACCCGAAGATGAGGTACAATTCGCACCAAGCCAGGCTGTCCGCCGTGATCAGCATCGCTACGTATGAAATACGAGGGGGAACGGTTCACTTCACTCCGAGACAGCTCCTAGGGCCTTTCGAGAACGGGACGAGGTACTGCTCGAGCCGCGACGAGTCGGGCTGCAGCCACCGGTCCGGGTTGAAGGTATGTGGGTCGGCGAATAGGGTAGGATTGCAGTGCAGGAAGGTCGCGCCCATGCCTACGACAGCCTTCGAGATGGTCAGCGAGATCGCTCTTCGGAACAGAGGCGAAATACGCACCCCGGCGGGCACAGTAACTCCGTCAATAATGACATCACCAGGGCCTACGACGCGCGGTAGAGGCATAACAACGCCGTGCGACAGGCGGAGGGACTCCTTTATCACTGCAGTCTATGCAGAAGTGCATCAGGTTTCGAACAGCAGCACAGCGATCCATGCCAATGCTCACCAAGTACGGCAGCTTCTCCAGCTGCGGGAACCGCATCTCGGCGTCCTTGTCCGGCCAGGCCTCCTCCAGCTCACGCACGAGCTGTTTGTGGACCTCTGGATGCCCCAGGACGAACGCCGTGCCCATGGCGCAGGTGTTCCCCGTCGAGTCGCTACCCGCTGCGAAGAGGTTCACAGCCTCGTCCACCAGAGTCTTACGCCTCGGCTTACTCCCCGCCGCGCCCTTCGTGTGTGCCGCGAAGAAGCGGTGGAAGACCGTCTCGTGCCCGAACTGCGCCAGGCGCCCGGGGTCCTCAAGCAAGTCATCAATCTGCTTCTCCGTCGCGCGCACGATGTCGTCGGGAGCAGCCGCGCACAGCGCGGCCTTCGCGTCCTTCACGAACGTGCCGACGCGGTGCAGCACCGGAAAGTGCTTGAGCACGAGCGCGAGCGGGAACGCAGTCTCGAACTCGCGCACGAGCGGGTGCGCGAAGCCCGGCGCGGCGAGCACGCCGTGGTCCGCTGCGAAGGCGTATGCGATGATGGTGTCGAGCGTCGCGGAGCGGTATGCGCGGTGCATGTTCACGGGCGTGATGTCGTCCGAATGTGAGAGCACGGTGGAGACGAGGGCTTTGATCTAGGCAACGTCAGCGGGACGGAGTGCGGAGGGTTGAAAGCACGAGCCTTCTGGAGGATCACGTCCTCCAAGTCCAGGACTGCGCGGCGCGAGAAGAGGGGACTCAATATGTCCCGCCGCGCTTTGGATTCCTGTGGGTTCAGCATCCAGACGGACGATTCGTCACCGTGCATGAACCCGTAAAAATGCGGATCCTTCGTGAAACGCGCCCCTTTCGAGTAGATGTCGGCATACGCGGTAGGACTATTGAAGTGAAGCTTTGCAGGCTGAATGTCAGGCTCAAGAAATCTACCCGTTGTAGTGACGTACCTCGTCTGGTGTGATCCGGACGACGGGACCTTTATTGCAGCGCCTGGAGTCAGTACGGGAGCATTTCCGAACCACGATGAAAGCATACCATATTGCTCATGCAAGCTCTCTAGATGTTCTACGAGTGCACCGTCCTTCCACACTTCGTAGTAGGCCGCATACCAGTGCGTTGCCGCGGCAAGCCGTGGCCCTGGGAACGCAGCGAGAGGGTGGAAGACGACGCGGTACAACGCCCGCAGCAGCGTCAGCGCGGACGCCGCGCCTAAAGCCAGCGCGGCCGTGCGCCACGACAGGAGAGCGTCCATGCAGATGGTGGTGGGAGAGAAGCCTGTACATTGCCCGCAGCAGCAAGCTAATCAGAAGCGGAATTATGCTGATGCGAGCATTAATTTGGGCATCACGAGCTGGGTCAGCACCATCGTGGCGACCGGTAGAGACCGTGTGAGCGCCGGGATGCCTGCCACTCGGGTTCGCACAAGCACGTATCGAGGCTCGTATTGGAGGGCTGAGACCGACACGCAAAAGGGATGCGAGCAAATGACCTCGTGGAACAAGCCAGAAACCTCACAGTGCAGTCATTCTAGCCATAAGTTGGCGATATGTAATGTAAAGAGGCGCCAACGCAGCAGCTGGGACCGCATCGACATGACATCTGAACCGATATTCTGTCCTCGCGAGTCAGGCTTCCCAAGACATCTTGCGCGAGCTAAAGCTGCGGCTGATCTCGGCCCATGTTCAGCTAAATAGGCATGCGCGATAGCGAGTTCCAGTCACTCACAGGTAATACGGCGCCTTTGTTGTCCACTGAAGTTGGCGCAGCCCAGGTGCGGATGAATCTCCGCTACGCCGCTTCCTGCAACGCGAGCTGCCTCCTCATCATCTGGACGAACGCCTGCTTCGTCCGCTTGAGGAGGTCGAACGCGGGGCCAGCCTCTCCGTCCACACAGAGCTCCGCATCTGGGAACATGCACGCCAAGTGTGCCGCAATATCTGGCGAAAACTCTATCACCGCGTCGTGGAAGCGCAGCGTGCGGAGCGCAGACACGCCGAAGGCCGGCGTGTCTGCGCTCCCCGTGTCGTCCGCGATCGCGATTGGGAGACTGAGTTCAGCGAGGTGCGCGCAGCGCTGCGCGAGCGGCAGGAGGTCCGGGACGCGTATGGACGGCCAGACGTGCCGAAGGTCATTGCTGAGGCGAAGGACACGCAGGGCTGGCCACGCGTCTGCGAACGCAGCGACGTCGTTTGCCATGAGGAGGAGGGGGATCCGCGTGAGCTGGACGACGGAGAGGCTGCGCAGGGCAAGGAGCGGGCGCAGCACGCTGCCGGTGCACACATGCTGCGGTAAGTGCACCGCGTTGGAGTCGACGGATGTGGCTAGCACGACTGTTTGCAGCGTCGAAAACGTTGCGACGCCGGAGACGAGTGCCTCGACATACACCGCGGTGGGAAATTGATCCGCTTGGAATACACCTCCTGCAGTCGCCACATCCTCCTTCACTTGGTAGAAGACCCTCAGATGCAGCAGTTTAGGCGCTGCGATTTGTCGTAGGAGGGCCGAAAACGCGCGGTCCGCGATCCGAACGGTCACCGATAGCTGTTGAAGAGACGGAAATGGCAGCTCCCCGGTCATGACCCTGACAGCAGCCAGATCAAAGCTCAGATGTGTCAATGAGGGAAGGCAGGACAGATGTTGGAGAGTCTCGGGGAGGAGGGCGTCGACGTCCAGTTGAGTCAAGGACTGGAATGTAGATAAGGCTCGTGAGATTTCGTAGGAGGGTGGTATTGAGCTGTGACGAAGGCGGCCATGGATAACACATGTCTGAAGTGTTTTGGCGCATGTGAGCAAATACTGAGCAATCGGCTCCTCCTCAACCGGGCTGATGGACAGGTGGCGAAGGGGCGACTTGATGAAAAGTGACAAATGCTCTTCCAGATATGCCGCAGAGGACCTGAACAGGAGTAGATTTGGGAGCAATTTGTCGCCGGGGTAATACTTCAAAATAGAGCCCCAATCGACGCGAGGTGCCGCTATGTCCGCATCGAAGTACACGGCGAGCCAGTAATCCAGGTACTGCACGCGGCGGGAGTACATCTCAAAGCGGGCCCAGTCCGCCTCAGATGGCGCTCTAACCAGGGTCTAGAGGACGAGCATGAAAAGGGGTCACACATCATGGTCTACGAGGGTACTTACAAGATGGGTCTCATCGTCGGCTCCCCGTGTGTGCTCCGGGAGTACTTTGATGAGAAAGTCTGGACATGACAGCCAGTTCCACAGGGCACTCATCGCGGGGTCGAAAAATGCGCGGCACGTCAAGCCCATCGCCAGAAGCGTACCTGTGCTCGGCCGTGCGCTGTCGGCGATGAGCCGCACAATCTCGGCGACGCAGAGGCAGCGATGCATGGCAGCACGCTAGATCTCTGTGTCAGTAAGTCTACTATATCAGCTGTCTTGCGAAGGTCGTACAAGCTGCTCTACTCACGAGGGCCAGCAGGATTAGCCAGAATCAAGCAAAAGGACCTGGCATGTTCGAAGTGTCGGACGAAGAGCAAAAAAAGGACGCCGGCGCTGAGAGGAGGACACGTGATCTCCTGGGCACCGTTCATGGGGCAGCATTGGGAAGAGCTGCTGCAGGGAATACGCCAATAAAGCAGCAGAATATGGTGGTAGGAATCGAAATACAACTGCTATCAACGCAACTTTATTGAGACATCGTTACGAACGACGTACGACGCGCACGAGCGTACTGGATAAGACCCCTAGCACCGCGGACCCGGAATACCCCTTAGCGCGGCTGCCAGTCGTCCCCGAACCCCCGTTGGTCTCTCGGCGGGAACTTTCCAGGGGCTCATTCAGCTGAAATCCGCCTTCAGTAGTCCGCCACGACGTCTGCTCTGCGCTGATTGATTTGACCCAGATTTGCGAGTGCCAAAGGCCCTTTGATCATGGCTTTGTCGCCTTTGTCCGGTCTTACGCTGGGTGCGGTGGCCTATGATGGGCCGCCTGGCACTTGAGCTTTGTCTGCGCCACTTGACAGCATATAAACTGCAAGTAATTCTACTGGTGCCCTTCCAACGCTCCCCATACCACCACCATGACCTCCTACCCTGACTACCACAACCTTCGCGACTCGTTGGTGACGAACGCGTCCGAACAGAAGGACTACGACCCATTCCGCCCGGGATATCCGCGATTCCGTCTTCTCGAGAGATGGGGCATGACGTCCTCTGCGTCTTCAAGCCAGCCGAAGCCAGCCGAATCTGAGAAGGCTCAGCCACAGTCGAAGGCTTCAGTTGCCCCGAAGGACAATGGAGCTTCTGTCGGATCCGCGGCCACGAGCTCAACGCGTGAGGCTCCCTCCCGGTCTTCCCGCCGTCCTCCAGACAACAGTCTCTGCGACAGGATATCCAACACAAGACCTGCAGGTATCACCTACGTCTACGTCTCGCCCGAGAACGCGCCTCCCCCGCCTGAGCTTCCGACCGGCCGGCGTTCTTGGGTATCGTTCGACAGCGACCTCTGGAGCCCAACCGAGCCACCTGCGGAGCGCGGTCGCTCATCGTCGCCCTTCGGCGACGCGTTCCGCGAGCCAGCCGCCAGTCATCCTCCTACAGCGAGGCGGGAGACTGCGCGGGCCACCAGCGGTACGACGTCCCATCTCGCCCCATCCCAACCATCGGCGCCACCTGCCTACCTAGCCCAGCGCACACACACAGCCCGCGCCGCCTCACAGACATCAGCGTCCACCTCCGCCTCAGCCTCAGCGTCAGTGGCCACCACCGACAGGTTCTCCTCCACAGGCGCGCACGTCTACGCATACGCCGAGCCGCGCGCGGGCGCGAACCCCTTCTGGTGCATCGCCTACATCTCAGGCGTCGCACTCGCCGCGGACGGTGTCGCGCTCATCGAGGAGTACACGCTCCTCCGCCTGCGCGCGCCTGGCACCGAGGGGTGCAACCGCGAGGTGCGCCGCGCGGACGAGCCGTTCGTCGTCGGCGGGCGCACGTTTTCGCTCGCGACGCTCAAGCGCAAGGGCCTCGGATGGTTAGCGGCGCGGCAGCTCGCGCGCCTGCGTGTCATCGCGGACGGGCTAGCGCAGCGCCTCGGGGGCGAGGAGTCGTACCAGCAGTGGGTGTACGACTTGTACTGCGATGCATGCGAGGAGGGCTTGTTTGTGTTCGACGAGAACACGGAGAGGAGAATGATGAGGGGCCCCGTGCGATGAGCACGATTATGGTTTCGCTCGAGGTTATATGGCATGTCGCTCATTTGTTCTAAGGTTATCGAATACACTATAGATTGCCGAATCTACGTGATATTGACAACATGAGAGTGACACACACGCCTGATCGTATACGTACAGGCAAAAGAACAAGTGAGTACAGCCAGGTTCTCGCAGCTCGCTCCTGTGGACAAGAGCTGAGGAGGGAGCTGGCGAGCGGGTCCTGCGGGCACGTTGAACACAGCGATACCTCGCACTTGCCTCTATCGCCTTCGCAAGCGTCGAAAACTGGAAGACAAACAGGTCAGCATACACGCATTAAGCGACAAGGAGCGACGAAGATCAGTAAAGGTGAGTTTCTCGACACAAGATTCAGCAATCTCGAGTAGATGTGTTTTTGCACTAGCTCATCACTCGATGCTAATAGCGCATTCGCAGCGACAGAAAGAGCTACACACCTTGACAGATATCTTCCAAGGTCGAGGGATGGCGGCCTCTGGAAATTCAGGTTGACGGCGTCTTGAGTCGTGACCACGAAGAGCTCGATCCTGGGCGACGCGCAGTACCTCCTGCCCAAGTTCGCCAGCAGCTTATGTGGGAATGAAGCCAGACGTGCCCAAGCTTAGAGAGTGCGGAACGAGGTCCCAAGACAGACGCAGCCAGACGGAGGGGGGCTGGGCATCGCTGGCGACATCGATGTGCAGGAGGAGAATGGCGGGCAGTAAAAAGTCGTCGCACGGGCCAAGCGCGCGTTAAGCGCTCCCACGTGGCATGCACGAGGTGAGTCGGACCGCAGAGCCGAAATGCTGCCTCGCGCGTTTCGGGAGGCCGTTCGCGTGCTCGGCACCATCACATGGCCATCCTCCCGCGGAGACCAGGCAGTTCCTGGTCCTTTCCCATCGGCTCGCCCAATATTTACGACATGCACCGGCATCTCGTCGCACCCATCTTCGTCCTCGACGACGACGACGAACGGCCCTGACCAACATGCTGCGTTTGCGCCTCGTGCACGCCCTGCGGCCGCGTGGGGTTCGCCTCGCCAGCACCTCCGCGTCGTCGGCTTCTGGCCTGCGAAATGCTGCGCTTGGCGTCGGTGCTGGTGTCCTGTTTACGACAGCATTCTTCCTCACTCGCCCGACGCACGCGGACGCGGCGCTGGCAGTCTCCAAAAGCAAGGTCGGCACCAGCACGGTGCCAGTCCGCGACTCCACCGTGAAGGAGGTCAAGGTCAGCGCGACCGCGCTTGCGAAGGAGCTACGCGAGGCCCTCGGAGATGCTAGCGGGAAGCTGGAGAAGGTCTCGGTAGACCCAGAGGTGCTGCACGTTCACGGGTACAGTGAGAACGACTATCATCCAGGTGCGTTCGCTTTGTTCTATGTACTTGGACTTTCACGCTGATTCGGCGTACAGGCTCTGACCCGACTATCGTCGTATTTCCTCAATCTACGGAAGATGTCGTCGCTATCGTGAAGCTCGCGAATAAGCACCTTATCCCCGTTGTGACCTACGGCGGCGGCACGTCGCTCGAAGGACACTGGCGTGCCCCGCAGGGAGGAGCAATATGCGTGGATATGCGCGACATGGACAAGATCCTCGAAATTCATGGTGCGTACTCCATGTTTTGCAACGAAGTATATCGATATCTGACTGCAAGCTTATCCTCTTTCACATAATTCCTTCCGACGCATCGCGCGTGCACTAATTGGGTACATATATGCGCGAATATTCTCTCCTATAACTCCGTGTTTGTAACTTGTAGAAGAGGACTCGGACCTCGTCTGCCAGCCTGGCGTGGGGTGGATGGAGATCAATGCTGAGCTGAAGCGCCGTGGAATCCCACTCTTCTTTCCGGTGAGTACAAGAGTCCACCGAAATCAATTTTATTGACCAGGAACTACACGTAGATCGACCCTGCACCAGGTGCTTCGATAGGTGGCATGATCAGCACAGGGTGCTCGGGCAGTACGTTCACCTCTTGTCACACATTCGAAGTCGTGCGAACAATAACGGTGCTTGCAGCCAACGCCGTGCGATACGGAACTGCAAAGGCGGAGTGGTTCTTGAACGTGGTACGTCCTCCTTATTGCCTGCGAAAGCTTTCGATTTCTCACAGAGGCGTTACAGACTGTCGTGCTTCCCTCTGGTGAGGTCATCAAGACTCGTCGGAGATCCCGCAAAAGCAGTGCAGGTTTCGACACAACGAAGTTGTTCATCGGCGCAGAGGGTACACTGGGAGTTATCACCGAAGGTAAGCTCGCCCTCCTGGCCCGACTCCGTGTGCTCAAGTGAATTTCCTTGACGCAGTGACCATCCGCCTTGCGCCAATCCTCCCTACGACCGTCGCGGTGGTGCAGTTCCCCGACGTCCGTGCTGCGACCGAGGCCGTGCGCGACATTGTGAACTCAGGCGTCGGTATCCGTACGTTACCTGCCTTGGCTCCGCGCTCGAGTACGCGCTGACAGAATGCGATACTGTAGAGTGTGTCGAGCTCTGCGACGACGCCTTCATGCGCTCGACAAACCTGTACGGCCAGAGCATACGCAAGTGGCCCGAGAAGGACTCGCTCTTCATCAAGCTCCAGGGCCCGACGCCCGCGATTATGGACGAAGGGCGGAACATCGTCGAGAAGGTAGGTCTTGTCGCCACTATCCCCTCACGGGAATTCCGGCTGAGTCTTGCTCGGCAGATATGCAAGACGCACGGTGGCACGGGCTTCACGTGTGCATCATCGGACGCGGAGGCGAACGCGCTCTGGTCAGACCGCAAGAACGCGTTGTACTCGGGCCTCGCGCTTGTCGAAGGCAGCCGCGGGTGGAGCACGGACGTCTGGTGAGGCTTCTCCGCGATCGCCGAAGTGGCAGGTGCTGATAGCGGCGATACAGCGTTCCCGTGAGCAAGCTCCCGCAGCTCGTGTACGAGACGAAGCAGGATATCGAGAGCAGCGGGCTCGTGAGCACGATCGTTGGACATGTCGGCGACGGTACGCACCACAGCTGGCTTCGTCACGTTACGGCGCTCACCGGTGTACTCAGGCAACTTCCACGCGCTGCTCCTCTTCAAAACCGACGAGGAGCTCGCGATAGCGCGCGGTCTCGTGCACCGGATGGTCGAGCGTGCGATACGTCTCGACGGCACATGTACGTTCCCTGCACCTTCATCGCCTTACCCAGGCTGACCGCGACTTCGCAGGCACGGGCGAGCACGGCGTCGGCATCGGGAAGCGCGAGTACCTCTACGACGAGCTTGGCGCGGGCACCGTCGGGCTCATGAAGACGATCAAGCACGCGCTCGACCCGCACAATCTGTTCAACCCTGGCAAGGTGCGTTCGTCGATTGGGTGTTCGTCGTTTTCGCGGCTGAACGGGCTATAGCTCTATCCGGACGATCCGGACGACGATGCGCAGTCGCGGCTGGTCGCGAGCTCGGGTGCTGCTGCCGCTGTGCACGACCGCGAGAAGAGGCATTGATAGATGGCGGCGATAATGTCTCGATGGGCAGACGTATTGTACTCCTCTCCGCGTGCCTATGCAATCGGTAGCATACATTGGTTTTATGCTGATTTTCGGACATACCCAAATCTTACGGCTTGCAGCGCAGGTACGGGAAGCGTTCTCTCTCTGCCAGTTGAGCGCATGTCGATGCATGGGCGCAGGTACACGACACATAACTTAGCAGTGCAGGACGAGTTTCCCACCCCATGCGCGCTTCGCTGAACCTGTGCATAGACGCGTTCGCGATACGCATGGGGCAAGTACTGTCTCCCTACAAGTACCGGTCGCAGCTTGCCTTCTACTTCCACGCCGTCTTCCAACATGGCCTCTCTACCATCGTCCTCGCCGCCTAGAGCGGCTTCCACCCGTAGCGGTTCTCTGCGTGGTCCACCCGAAGACGCTGAGAAGCAGGACCCTACTAGCGCAGCTTCAGCACAGCGTACGACCGGTAGCCCTGAACCGGGTTCAATGCCCAGCGATGGACAGACGTCGAGCAGGCAACTCGCTGGCGCGAGCGATGCGCTCCATGAGAGGCCCGTGGTCAGTGACACGATGCCCAACAGACCTACTGAGAAACGATCTGAGGTAAAGTTTACGTGGGATTTCCGGGATCGTCGACGCTGATATTCGGTCAAAGTT
The DNA here is from genome assembly GCA_019973155.2 of Phanerochaete sordida. NCBI lineage: Eukaryota > Fungi > Basidiomycota > Agaricomycetes > Polyporales > Phanerochaetaceae > Phanerochaete > Phanerochaete sordida. Next base: position 116,271 of record BPQB01000072.1, read on the forward strand.
ACCGGAAGCTCTCTCCGGATGGGCAGGCGTCGAACGACACCTGTTCAAGCACGACACCGACGAGATGAAGTACTATGCGGAGGATATCGACACCCTCCTAGTCTTCGTACGTCGCCCGCTTCTTGGTGGCATGTCACGTCCTCAGCGCGCGGAATCTTCAGGCCGGCTTATTCTCTGCGTTCCTCACCGCCTTCGTCGTCCAGACGTATCCGATGCTTACCGACGACGACTCCGCAACAACGAACCAGCTGCTCGCCCTCAGCGTGTCGACGCAGCTACGCGCAACGGGCACCATCATCCCATCCGCAGTCAACTCTACCTTGACATCCCTCCTGGACTCTACACCCTTCACGCCCTCGACCGCTGCGCGAGCGATCAACATCCTGTTCTTCCTGAGCCTGATTCTCAGCATCGCCTCGGCGTTCTTCGGCATCCTCTCGAAGCAGTGGATTCGCGAGTATCTGAAGTGGAACTCGGCCCTCGCTCTTCCCCGCGAGAACGTACTCGTTCGCCAGGACCGCATCGAGGCATGGGAGGCATGGAACGTCGCTGCCCTGATTTCATCTATCCCTGCGCTTCTAGAGCTTGCAATGGTGCTCTTCCTCGCCGGCATAGTCATCATTCTGTGGACTCTTGATGACGTCGTCGCCATAACAATCACCGTTTTTGCCGCGATGTTCATGATAGCTGCCTCCGCGCTCACCATCCTTCCTCTCGCCTTCAAGCGCTGTCCTTACAAATCTCCGACCGCGTGGGCTTGCGTCACTGCTTATCATGCATCGAGGGCCCTATTCTGGCGTCGTGCCTGGATTCTGAGGGAGTGGCAAAAGCGCTATATCAGCATTTTGACCCCACGGCAGCAGGGTCTTGAAGACTTCTCTGATCTCTGGCAGTACCGTTGCCGCGGTGCTGCACCCTCGTGGAGGCATCTGGATCTCGAAAGCTGTCGTCAAATCAGATGTAGAAGAGACGGAAAGTCAGCGCATACCATCGATGTGAACAATGCTGCCTCCCAGGAGCTCGCGCGTCTCACGAAAGATCCACCATCCCGCGTACATGATCTCATCAAGCCCACGCTTGTTAACGTTGCTGAAAGCACACTGCTCATACGGGCCCTTGCCTGGGTCAAGCAGTCATCACAAGATCCCCGCGTGCATATGTACACAGCGGAGTGCGCCGCATCGATTCATCCTGCACCACGAAGCGAGGGAGCTCTGGGGCCGACCGACAATAGTTGGGCGATAAACACAATCGCAAATCGATGCATCGCCCTTGCACTGCTTGAAAGCAAGCTCCTTCATCCGCATTCTATGTTTTTCTCCCTCTCAGAGGCGCCAAATCCTACTGGCCCACAGTCTTCCCCATCCAATTTTGTTCTAGACCCGGCGCAGCGTACTGCACAGGAAGTCAAGCGGCTTATCAATACCTTCCCATCGATATATCGTTTTTTCGGGGGCGCCACATCCTCGCCGTCCATAGTGCTCAGCGTGGTTGGTCAGATGCTCATTGCTGATCTTCACCGCTGGTGCCCTCATGATGATGCATGCTATTTGGGAAGAATCGAGACATGCGCCATAATCATGCATCTTGCTCATCCCACCGAGGGCTGGTATGACGACGCTCTCCGAGCGATGATGTCGGTTGACTTCAGCTGCGGACAGTTCGAGGAGCTTAACAGCTATGTCCTTCAAAACACTGCATATCGACAGCGTTTGATGCTAGACAACACCGGAAGCCTAGGTGCGCTGCGTCTACCGAGTATACGAATTAAGACTCTGACTCTGATGTATCCAGCCTACTCTGATCAGGTCACGACAGCTGAGGACAAGAGCAGACTCCTCTTGCAATATTTTCACAGCGATTTTGCAGCTCAAGGGGAGGGTCGGACAGAACTATTCTTCAAGATAGCGATGACGTGGTTTCGCCAGAGGGGGCCACTTCGCAATCCAGAGTCTGCTCAGGCCGTTCTCCAACGCCTCATTGTTGCGCTAGACGCAATTGCAAGCGAAGCAGACCTTCCAGGTCACACGGCGGTTCTCAGCTACTCGGAAATCCTGGATTTCATTGCCGAAGATCAGCAACTACTGCAGCTGTACGCTGTAGAGCTACGCCAGCTGTCGCATGCAACCGAAGCAGTCTACTGGAAATCGAAGAAGGATGGTTCACACGTCCCATTCAACATGTGGTCGCATCTGCAGTTCTTTTTCCACGCGGTGCACAAAAACATCACCAGCTGCGAGGCGCACAGCTGCCGCTGGCGCGCTCACGTCTGCGACGGCGGCCCTGACAACGAATTCAAACCATGCACACTCGTGCCCATCAGGAACAGCGCAGCCAATCCACAAACGGCTGGCGCAGGGCCCTCTGTCGTCGTCCAAACGCTGCCTGTGCCATTTAACCCGGACTCGCCGTCGAGTACCGGTCACTCATCGCCAAGTCCGCCTTCATCCTCTGGCGTCACTGCGCCGCCGCCGCGGGTAGAGGAGGCTTAAGCCGGGGTAGCGAGCTGCGGTAGGCAGCTGGTCCAGCGGTGTCAGGCAATAGCGGAGAAGGTTCTGATACGGGCGCGCGAGGTCGGAGGAGTAGCGGTAGTGTCGAGGGCTGGCGGAGAAATCTGATTCAGTGGTGATAGCATATGGCGATCGGAGCGTTGTATTTTTTTTTTCGCTAGATGTCGACCTTCGCCGAGAGCTGTGCCGCTCAGAGTCGTCGCAGCTGCCGCTGCCGCGCCTCGAGATCGCCTAGTAGACTCTGCACCGCGCCTTGCGCGTCGGCGCGCCGCTCGCTGGGACCATCCCTCTCTGCGATCTCACGAAGGATTGCGCACCAAAACAGCAGCCTCGGAAGTGGAGTCAGCTTCGGCACAAGCATAAGGATACGACTGCGCATACTCGCCCTTCGCCAAGCGCCTCGTCGAGCGGCACGGCGTAGTCCCATTTCGCGCGCGTGCTGGCGTCGCTGTCGCAGATCTGCTGTATGAGGCGCACGAGCTCGCGCACAGTTTCATCGACCGCGGATTAGCAGTCTGCGATGGCCATCGGCAGCCATGTAGCGTACCTCGTGGGCCGACGGGTCTCCGTCGGCGGCGACCAGCGCGAGGAAGGTTCTCCAATGCATCTCGAGTTCCGTGAAGTACAGCTCGTACGCGTGGACTGCAACGTTCATGAGCGGGTGTGTGCGACAGAGCGGCGCGAAACGCACGCATCGCCATGTCTCACGTGCATACGTCACGCGCGGCGCAAGCACGTCCCGGAACGCACCAGGGCACTGCGCTAGCATCTCGCGCACGTTCCGCGCAGTCTCCAGGCTTCCCGCGTGTATGTCATGCAGGGTGCGCAGCGACGCGATGGGCTGCTGCCCGGCGGAGACGTGGCGCCAGGCGCGCATCTGCGAGGCGAAGCGGACTCGGAGCTGGGCCTTGATGCGGAACACGTTGCGGTAGACGGCGAGGACCGGCCCTGGCGGATGGCGCAGCGAGGCGGTGACGAGTCTCGGCGACCTGAAGTCAGAAGCTCCTTTTCGCTCTAGAGCGTAGAGAAAGACATTTGAATCAATGACAAACGAGAAAGAGTGTGAAGGAAATATCTACCCGGACAATTCAATTGCAAGATGCTCTTCCTGGGTTAACCGGCATCGAAGAGACGACAATATGCTGGATATAATATCGTGAAGCTGGCGCGAGGCGACCAGTAGGGACTCCATGAGGTGTGGGCGATCTCGACTCGTTAGCAGCGTTATCATGTCCGCACGTTCTGCTGAGGACCGCTAGCACGCAGTCAACGCTTTATTGACTGCAAATGCCGACACGAGGGCGTCGGGCGACGTGTGTCTTGCCAGCGGGAGAGCATAACGAAGACGAGGGGTTCCGGCCTCTCTGGCGCTCCCGGCGTTCCCCGTGCTGTCTCTATTTGGCAGGTGCCGTCGTTCCCCTTGCCACGTGGTGGACCATGTGGCTCGCGGCCGACGATTTTCAGGAACGACAAGCCCTTTGCTCTCCACCTCCGCCTGCACGCTGCTCTTGGAGGCTCTGTCGCATTCGGTGCAAAATCGTCTCATCTGCGATATGCCGGACGCTTGTCCTGTTCTGCCTCCAGAAATCGTCCACACGATCATTTCTCGAGCAATTGCGCAGCATCTCGACGATGTCCTCGTCGGAGCTTCGTGCTTACACGCTTATCCCGCTGGCGATGTCCGTGAAAGCGAGGTATGTGCAACATTCTTGATCATGACCACGTCAAATCGTATGAACTCGAGCTTTAGATAGCGGCTCCTGTGACCGCCCTACTCGCGGTCTCGTGTCAAGTGCGTCAGACTGCACTCATTGCTCTGTCTGAGGCGCTCGGGATCGCCTTATCTCGCGTCGGAATATGGAGGTCAGTGTGTGTCCTGCTGTATCTGTACCGATAGTAACACTAGTTCGACCTGCAGGCTAGAAGAGAAGCCCTGGACAAAGATCAAGCCCGCCCGGCAATTGCTGCATCGCACGCTCGACTTCCAGGGACATGACGGCCTCCTGCTTGGCCGGGTACTCAAGATGGTACAGACAGCGTCGCCCGTCCTGGCCGTGTACATCTACGCGCACGCTCTCGACGAACTCGGTGCCCACCCCTTCGAATCGCTCCATATTCCCGCTTCTCAGGGAGAAGCACCGAGAACTCTGGATTCGATTGGAGTTGCGAGCCTCTTTGACCTTTACATCAAGGATAAATATACAGAGTGTCCTCCTGTGTTCCAGGAGGTGCTATCAGCACGCATGGAGGGCGCGCTCGCCCGCAGCGTCGTAGGTGCACCCAATTCCCTCCCACCCATCATATCTCGTTCTGATCGCGTTGGCAGCAAACTTCTATTCTGCGCTGATCAACTCGCTATCGGAAGCTTGGGCTGCGATAGAAGATCTTCCGAACCGCATCGACAGCGAGTCACCGTATGACTCTGTCCTCATGTGCGAGGTACGCATCTTCTTATTGCTCTAAGCAACGCCACTTGACACACCGCAGAAAGTGGCCGGGGACATCGCGACGATTCTGCAAGAAATGCGCCCGCGCGAGCGCGAGCTGGTGCGCAGCTGGCCGCACACAGTGTCGCTCGACGCCACTATCGGCGCGGACCGCGTATGTCCGTCCGTCCATGCATGCATTCGCAGCTCACATCTGCTACTCAGTTCTCAGAGTGGTGCAGGCTCTTCGAGGATATGTCGCAATGGGAGTTCGACGGCGACGGCGCGCAGGAGCTCCGGGAGGTGGCGAAGGACTTTGCGGAATACTTCCGCGGACGGCTCGGCAAGTTGGACATCCGATTCTCGCGTTCCACGTCGCGATATACGTAGCATGGCGCAGCCGAGGCAGAACCCGGCCACGACCTGAGCAAAATGCTCGGCCCCGACGCTGAGCGCGGTGACGGAAGGGCGGTAAATGGGGCCGAGCACACAGCCTGCGGACCGGTGTCAGGCCACGGCGGAGAAGGTGCTGGTTTGGGCGCGCACGACGGGCTGGGTGGATGAAATCGAATTGGCGACAGTATTGTACGGCAATCGATATGGAGTAGAGCTTTTCTTCTTCTTCTTCTTCGAGATTTTCGTGTCAGACTATACAGATATGCATCCTCGTATGAGCATGCCCCGGGCTCATAAACGAGTGACTCACCTCTACGTGCTACAGACTTCATTTCCTGGATATTGAGTTTCACCGTTGCGGAGTGGTCCAGGGCTGTTGGGCTGCCGACGCCGCGCCTCAAGCTCGCCTAGCAAAGTCTGCGCCGCGCCTTGCGCATCGGTGAGCCGGTCGCTTGGGTCTTTCGCTGTGATCTCACGAAGGAGCGCACACAATGCCAGCAGCTGCTCTGGCATCAGAAGTAGTGCGAATGACATCTTGCGCGCCGCACGTACCCGTTCTACTCCCAGCGCCTCGTCCAGCGGAACGGCGATGTCCCAGTCAGCACGCATGCCGGCGTGGCCGTCGCGGATATGCTCTATAAGGCGCACGAGATCGCGCGCCGGTTCCTTGGCCGTATCAGTATCCTGACATGTTTGGTGGCAAGCATGTAGCGCACCTCGTGCTCCAACGGGTCGCCGACGTCTGCGGCACCTAGTTCGAGGACGGACTGCCAGCGCATCTCGAACTCCATGATGTACAGCTCGTATGCGTAGGCTGCAAAGTACGTCAGTGAACATGCCCATCGCTGCGGCGAGGAACACACAGATCGCGATGGCCCGCCTGCATGCATCGACGCGCGGCGCGAGCACGTCCCGGAACGCGGCAGGGCACCTCGCCAGCGTTACGCGCACATTGCGCGCAACTTTCTGGTTACCCTCGCAGGTGCTGTGCAGGTCCTGCACCGCCGAAATGGGCTGCTGCTCAGGGAGGCCGTCCCGCCAGCTGTTCATCTGCGCGGCGAAGCCAGCTAGCTGGAACTGCATGCAGAAGACGGTGCGGTAGCCCTCGAGGACGGACGCCATGGTATGCCGCATCAAGACGGCGAGTTGCGGGATCTTGTTGTGAGCGTACGTCAGAGAAAGCTTGCGGAGGGCCCGGACTTCCGCGACGTCGGACCAAGGGCTCCTTTTGGCACGGGAGGTAAGAGGGCGGCTTGGATCAGTGACGAACTATAGAGCACATCAGGGGCACATCTACCGATCTAATGCACCTGCAAGCTGCTCTTCTTGGCTTAAATAGCCTTGAAGAGATGATATGATCTTTGACGAGACGTCGTGCAGCTGGTACGACGCGACCAGCAGGGACTCCACGAGATCCGGAGGAGCACGGGTCGCGCAACCCTGACGCAAGCATCAGCATTGGGATCCACCAGCCGCCCACCAGCTCAATGCAACTTACTTCAGGGCCAGAGCGACAGAACGGCAGGCATGCCCCTGACTGCGCCCCGACGAGTAGGTCGTCGAGGTATTCCGCGAGTGCGATGGAGACGATGCGGTGAACGATTTCAGCGGGCAGCTGGCGTATTCCAGACATGGGAGACATGACCTGTTTCGTGCTGGCGAGGTTGGGGCTCGAGGAAGTCTGGGTGGGAAGTAGCCGTCTTGAACGAAAGTGGGGCGGAAAGAGGTCGCCCCCGTCGTGCCGACACATGCCGAACGCCACGAGGCTCACACTGGAGTCCATTTGAGGCAATCGCTGTAGGCTGATACAATCACGTGCTTCAAGCTGGGGAAGGGACGCACGCTCAGAATGGGAACCAACCTTACGACTGCCATCTGCCATCTGCCCAGCGCGCCTGCCCTAGTCTGATCATCGAAGTCACCTTCTCTCCGGCATGGAAAGCTTGGCATACTAGCGCTTGCACCTACCTCCAGCCTTGGACATCGCTTCGTCTCGCAGGCCCGCCGTACAAAGCGTGCACAAGAAGCTCGAGACCTCGCAGTCATGACCTTTCCCAGATTCGAGGAGGTGATCGCGAGGGCGCAATCTCTGGAATGTCTGACGATAGTCTCCGGCATTGATTCTCCGCTCATCCCATGCAGAAGCCATTCGGGGCCCCTCTCGGGCTTGGCAGGACTCCAGGTGCACCGATGCAGGCACGATGTAGATGAGATGAGGCACTCCGCAGAGAACAGCGATATCTTCCTGGACTTCGTGCGCATATGACACTTCGTAGGAATAGTAACTCATCTTCTAGGTCTAGCTAGGCCGGTTTGTTTACTACGTTCCTCTCAACTTTCGTCGTGCAGACCGTGACTTCTCACGCAAGACGACTCTACGACAGCGAGGCACACTCTCCTCGCTCTGCGTCTCTGCGCAGCTTCGCGTGTCATCCTTTGTCATTACACCTTCGCTCCAAGTCACCCCGTCTGCCCTTCAAGGCACCTCGTCATCCGCGCCATCTATCGCCGCACGTGCAATCAACTTCATCTTGCTCTTGCTCTTTCTAAGCCTCTTCCTGACTGGGGATCACCGGTACCCGCCGTTTTCGTGCCGGAATTTGCAACGTACAAAATGCCAAATGCGTGCTCGCAACCCTCAGCAGCACGTGCGGATACGACAACGCCTCCCAATGAGATCCTACGCGCGATTCGCCCGCTCCACGTCGCGATGTACATTGACGAGGTGGTCGGGGAGCACGTGAAAATCATGGAAGAGGAAGAGGGCCGCGATACAGAGATGACTATGGTACGCTCCGCAGCACGCATAATCCGACAGGCAGGTCGTCGCCCGACCTATCATCCCACTCTACCGGCGACTCACGTTCCTAGGCACCGGTTCGAAGCTCATAGACAATGGCCTGTTGAAGAATTTGATCACACCATTCATATTATAGCATCGAGGGCAGCCGATCAATGCCCGCTACGATTGCGCCGCGCGGGGGTGCTGGAGCAGCTCGAGCCGGGGCTCGAAATCGGCTAGAAGCCGTCGCACCGCGTCTTGTGCGTCCGCGAGCCGCTCCCCTAAGTCTTCCGCGTCTGCAATTTCGCGAAGGAGTGCGCTTGGGTTCCCCGTTTCTGATATTCCTCGAAGGAGCGTGCACCACACCTCCAGCTGCCACGATGTGAGCCTCAGCGCGAATAGTATAGTGATAAAAATGCGCGTACCCGTTCTTCATCGAGCGCGCCGTTGAGGGATCCGGGGTGGTCCCAGTCGGCGTGCACGCGGGAGCTGGCGTCGCGAGCGTCCCGGAGGAGCCGCGTCAGCTCGTACACGCATGCCTGGTACGTAGATCAGTAGCGCCACGTACTGCCAAGGGACAGGAGCGCGCACGTCGATAGCGGGCAGATCCTCGTCTTCTGGCTCGGTGATCGTCCTCCAGTGGATCTCGAGCTCGAGAACGTGGATGTCATATTCATGGACTGCTGCTCGTCAGTCCATCGGTGAGACGTCGTGTTGGAGGTACGTACAGATCGCGATGTCCAGCGTGGACGCACTGACGCGCGGCGCGAGCACATCCCGGAATGCCGCGGGGCACAGCGCGAGCACCTCGCGCATGCTGCGCGCGATCTCCTGGTTGCCCGCGCGATCGCTGTGCACGGCCTGCAGCGACAGGATGGACTCCATCCCGGCGACGACGTGCCGCCAGGTCTGCATCTGCGCGGCGATGGCGAGCTGGTACTGGATGCAGAACACGAGGCGGTACACCTCTAGAATTGAGCCGGTCCGGAGGCGTATCAGGGCGGCGATCTGGGTGGCCTTGGTGAGGTCGTGTGTGATGACGAGCGCGCGGAGCTCCCGGGTCTTGGCGACGGCGAGCCAGGGGCCGCCGTTCGCTCTAGAGCGAAGAGACGACGGCGTGAGCAAGCAGCCAGCTATAGAGCATGGGAAGGAACCAATCACTCGGCTGCTTCGCCTGCAGATCGTCGTCTCCGGCCAGGTGCACTGAAGGACGAGACTATCTTCGATGTGACGTGGTGCAGCTGGTACGAGGCGACCATCAAGGACTCTACGAGGTCCGGATGTTCCCTAGGCGCATAAAACTGTTGCAGCGGTCAGATTAAAGTACAGCCGACCCGACGTGGCATACCTCAGAGCCAGACGTGGAGAACGGCAGGCGGGCTTCAGACTGCGTCCCGACGAGCAGGTCGTCGAGGTGTTCTGCGAGAGCGAGAGACACGATATTGTGGATCAGCTCGACTGGCAAATGGCGTCTGACTGCCATGACAGGTATCTCCTGGCTATCCCGGGGAGGCTGGTGCTTGAAAGTTTGAGCACTCCAGGCGGAAGATGACAGTTTCGAACGAAGGTGCAACCGAAAGCGGAGCGTCATGCCGAGCCGTGCCGGACGCCACCACGGCTGCACTGAATCCCATTTGGGGGAGTCGCTGTGGATTGGAGCATGTCACGTGCCAGAGGGCAGTGGACGGGTGCGCGCCTACTCAAAGCGGCTTCATACCCAACGGCCATGTTCCCATCGTATCCTTGCCCTCCGCTTGGCCTCTTACCTCGTGTTGATCCCTAGAAGGATCCTTCTATTGTCTTTAAAGTCAGCATAGCTGTAACACGGCATATCCAGGCCTTCTCTCTGCCGTCATAGCGGCAGGAAATACGACTTCAGCGCTTTGCGACCGCTCGGGCTCAGGAGACACGCGGAGCCCTGGGGATGCTGAAGGGAAGCTGGAGAACGGCGGCTCGATTGTCCCGGAGGTACTGCATGGACATGGATACAAGGACCACGGCTGGTGTATAGGTGCGTTTGTTTCGACCTGCTCTAATGCTGATACAGCACACAGGGTCCGGCTCTGGCTCGGCTGTGTTGCCCTTGCCTCGATTCACAAACGACGATGCCATAGTGAAGGCTCAAAAATCAGTACACGCTCCAGATCGATGACATACGATGAAGGCATGTCACTCGAAGCACACTGGATAAGGCACACGCTATGTATGCTGGCATACGCGACAAGAGCAAGGTTCTTCAAACGTTGGGTATGTTGCCCGTCTCAGCGCACGTGTTCATTATTCCGTTCACAGCTTGCAGTTGTATTTGATCATGCAGATCAAGACTCAGACCTCATCCACCAGCCACGCCCAGAACGGGTGAACAGCAATGCTGAGCCCAAACGGCGCGAGGTAGCGCTCTTCTTTCTCGTAAGTTCTTGACGCTACGTCCCGACCGCCTATACTGACCCATATTCGGTTCTAGATCGACCCCGCATCAGGCACGGTCATAGATGGCATGTCAGCGCTCAGCATGGGCACCTCAGGCGAGCCTTCCACGCGGTCCCAGTGCGAGCGATATCTGAACATCGTACGTCCCACCAGCTGCTCGTGGGCGCTTTTAATGTTTACCGGGTGAGTTACAGACCGTCGTGCTCTGCTGCGACAACGTCAGCAGGTCTCGTCGAGGTCCGCGCACGACTTGCGCCAGCCTCCACACGACGAAGCTGCTCATCGGTGCGGAGGGTACATCGATGATTACGGCTGAAGGTATGCCCGTTTCGTTGACTCTGCTCTACATCTTATCTCATGGTACGTTGGATGGTGACCGACCGTCTTGCCTCATCCTTACCAACACCAATCACGGTCGTATGACCCCTTCACGTGCGCGTCGCGACCGACGGCGTGCGCGGGATTGTACGCTCGAGCGTGGATGCCCGTACGTCTCCTGCATCGGATCTGTTATCGGGTGTGCGTGAACTGACTGCGATGCACCAGAATGCGTCAAGCTTCGCGACGACGCCTCTGTCCGGCCGACGAACCTGCACGACCAGAGCCTTCGCAAGCGGCGTGGAACGGACTCGCCTCTCAGCGGTCCTGAGGGCTTGATGCTCGTACTTGACGACGACGGGGCGAAGCCCGTCGGGAAGGTGCGCGTTACCACAGCCACGGCCGCATGGAACTTCGGACTGATTCTTGCGCGCCAGAATTGCAACGGAGCTTTAGGTGTACGTCTTCCGATGCGGCGATAAATGCGCTCTGGACGGGACGAAGGAGTGCGCTGTGCTCGGGCCTCGCGTTCGTCGAGGGCGATCAAGCGTGGAGTACAGACAGTTCGTACGTACCGTCGGCAAATGTTAATGCAAGCCCTGTAGCCATCTACGACGCAGTGTTCTCCTGAGCGACTCTCCCCGCGCGTATACGAGAAGAAGCCGAACGTCTAGAGCGGTGGTCGAGCGAAGTCAGTGGTGGAACACGCAGGCGACGGTGCGTAGTAAGGGCAGCGTGCGCTATTGTGGCCTGTGTTTTGCCCGCCCTGACGGATCCTACAGGTGATGCGCAACTGCTGCTACCGACCGACGGCGATATGAACGTCGTGCACGGGCGATCGAGTTGACGATCCGGCTGGACGGGATATGTACGCGCCATGCGTCTATATCTCTACGCCAGAGCTTACTGCGATCGGGACAGGCAAGGACGAACTCGGCATCAGCACCGGCAAGTGCACGTTTTCCGACGATTGACGCCGCACAGGCCCTGCTGAGCTTGCGAATGAGCACAACCTGGATCTGTGCAGCCTCTTAAGCTCTGAGAGGATGCGCATCCCGGCGGCTGCTTATTCGATCTGCTGCTGACGCGTGCACCGCTATCGGGATATCAGGAAGTCAGCACGAAGTCACAGCTCGTGACAAGTACGGACACAGCTGCTGCGGTGTACCGCCACGAGGAGAGGCAGTCAGCCCTCGAGGCAGCGAAATGATATGGTTCTTCACGGATGTATCGTACCCTTCCTGCAGAATACATCGGATGTACGCTGATTCCAAGAGGTTCATATGAGATCCGGCTTCAATGGCAGTGACGACTCCTCTGTTTCATTCCGTCACGTGGGAGCAGCGATAAGGAGCGCAGCGTGCTCCTTCCGCGCATCACACGCATGTGGGCCGGTACATTATGCGGGGCAGTGCACCACGAGCCTTCCTGCAGGTATACACGCTGCCCCAGGACCCATGTAGCTCGCACGGATGGCAGCGCATTTTCTCACACAACCTTTCGCTCGTACTCTCACCTCGACAGCCCCATGGACGTCCCGCTCCCGCCGTCGACGATGGCGTCCGAGCATACCACCCCCACAGTCGAGAGCGCAGAAGAAGCTCGCGAGGCCACAGCCTCTAGTTCCGCCGCGAAGGGCAAAGAGAAAGAACAGCGTGTAGACGCAGCTCTGGAGGAGCATGAGGCAAGCACTTCGAAAGACCACTTGACGTCCAGCCAGGATGCGCCATCAAGGAAGCCATCTGATGATGCGCACGGTGTCCCTCGGGACGAGCCTGCGGCCACGAGCGGAGTCTCCGTGCCACAGGAGCTGCTCAACAAGCTTATCGATACGCTATCAGAGGTATGCTTCATGCAGCACGAACAGAGTCACGAGGCTCACTCTCAATAATAGCTCAAAGGGCCGGAAAAGCTCTCCGGCTGGGCAGGCATTGAGGACCACCTAGCAAAACATGACACTGGAGAAATGAAGTATTACGGAGAGGATATCGATACCCTCCTCGTTTTTGTGCGTCACTGCCTTGTGTATACGTGGCAAAATTCTTACGCGTCGTGTTTTGTCAGGCTGGCCTGTTCTCTGCGTTCCTAACGGCGTTCGTCGTGCAGACCTATCCTATGCTTGCTGATGATGACTCCTCCACCACCAACCAGCTTCTCGCGCTCAGCGTCGCCATGCAGATCCGTGCGACTGGGACGATTATCCCCACCACAGTCAATTCTACTCTTACATCCCTGATTGACACGCAGCCATTTTCCCCTGGCGCCTCTGCTCGAGCAATCAACATTCTCTTCTTCCTGAGCCTCGTCCTTAGTTTATCCGCCGCTCTCTTTGGCATTCTCGCAAAGCAATGGCTGCGTGAATACCTCCGCTGGAACTCCCCTTTGGCTCTACCCCGTGAGAACGTCCTTGTTCGTCAAGACCGCATCGAGGCCTGGGAGGCCTGGAATGTCGCCGCGATGATTTCGTCCATTCCAGCCCTATTGGAGATCGCTATGATCCTCTTTCTCTGCGGTGTCGTGGTACTCCTGTGGACTCTTGACAATCTTGTCGCCATCATCATCACAATAGTCGCTGCACTGTTTCTGCTTGCAGCAGCTATGTTTACGCTCCTTCCCATCATCTACACGCGCTGCCCATACAAGTCACCTACTGCATGGGCATGTGTCGCCGCATATGAGGTGGTACTGCGCCTATTCAAGAAAGCATGCTTTTCGAGAGCTTCGTCTTCAAAGCTTGGCTCTTGGAGACAGAGAGATCTTGAAAGCTGTCGCAAAGTACGAGGAAAGGGGAAAAAGGAGACATACACAGTTAGCAACACAGGATACACCATCTTCAAGGCTGTTGTAGAGTTTCCTGATGTGAAGATATCCACCCTCAATGATTTCGACTGGGTACTGGATAGCATTGCAGAGACCGCACTGTTGATTCGTGCGCTGGACTGGGTCAAGCTCTCATCACAAAATATGCGGGTACATGCATACATAGCAGAATGTGCTACATCTTTTTCCAAGCCCTTTCCAAATCACATCTCAGACCCAAATTCCATTGCCGCAGCATATAATGTGTTGTGGAGAACAATATCCCTTGCAATGCAGCAGAATCTTCTTGAACAACCACACACCTCATTAGCATACCCAAACAGCCTCTCGGACCATTCTGTCCCAGACCATCGCCGTCACTTCTTTCAGATGATCCGTCCCATGATGAAATGGGACGAGGGGTGTACAAAGTCAAGAAAGGAGCTCGCTGGACAACTCATGCTTGCTGATCTCAAGCGTGTCATTGGTCAGAGCGCTGAGCATGTGAACTTGAGTCCTGCAATGGACATGTGTATCACTCTTTGCTACCTAGGCGTTGGGCCTTATGACAACCCATCATGGCTCCCAGAGGCGCTTCGTGTCCAGGCAATGATGGCACCAATCAACTGGTCCACGCACATATCCTCGTACGGACCTATATATCCCAGGATGGCAGGAGGGGAAAGGCTCAAAGTCACTTCAGATAATGTTTTAGGTTTGTCTAGTGTATTGATCTGCTCAATCACAGAATCACTCATTTAGTTCACCATGACAGTGTTCTCGATTGAAACCACAACAGCCGCCGAAACAGCCGCTTTGTTGCTGCGGTGGTTCAACGAAGATTTTGCAACGGCAAGCGAGGAATACTTCCGCATGTTCTTCTTGATCACTCGGCAGTGGCTCAATCATGAGCAGCTGCGTACTGCTGAGCAAGCCCATTTTGAGGCCATCTTGCGCAAGATATCTCTGGCACTGGACGCATTTGCAGCAAACCATACCAGTGAGACATTCCCTGCAGCATGGCAGGAACTCCGCCATGTTCTCTGGAGTTTACGACAGAAGGCCGATGGAACGTTCACGGAGGCGCAGCTTCTGTGCACGGAGTTCCGACGTGTGGCACATGCATGCGAAAGGATCTACCCTTTGAATGCTGAAAGGTTCATTGCCTGGTACATACATTCCATTATGTGCATTGCTCACAAGGAGGTCGAAGTGTGCGAGGAAGGCACGGACTGCCTTTGGTCCGAACACCAGTGCGATGTCAACCGGAGTGACTGGGATGAACCTTGCGCAACGCTTGAAGCAAAATGCCCCGTTCTGCACAAGATCCGAGAGCGCGCTCAGAAGCCACCGCGCAGCAGCGTACCATCCATCCCCGCTTCAATGTCCGCCGTGCCCGCTTCGCCAACGCAGGGATCACGTCCAGTCAATGACTCCACCAGAGTTTCTAGGCTTGAGCCGTCCGTAGCGTTCCAAGAGGACTCCGAACTGCAGCAGAGCTGCGGGCAGCGCGAGACGGATGTCACCTGGTGGAGACGGCTTGTCGCGCTGCCGTCTGTTGTGGTCTCCCACGTCGCACAGTGGTGGACCTCGCTCGCAGGGCGCGCTGCTGCAGGCGTCGGCGGTTCGCAGCTACCAGTGGTCGAGAATATACCCATGCAGGACGTTGAAGCGGCGGCAGGTGACGGTGCAGATGAAGCTGGGTCGGAGGCGAAGGATAGGCAGGGTGAAGGGGATTCAGAGGAACTGGTGGAAGATCGCGATTCGGCGATGGTGCTGTACGGTGATTCAAACGCGGTCTAGCCTGCTTCCTGGATTTTGTAACCTCCGATCTTGTTTCATGGATTTGTATTATGAGCTTCGTACAACGCCGTGTACAGTCTCTAGGAAAATAATGATATACGTACGCTACAGAAATCCCGCGTGCGGCTGCCGGACGTGCTCGAGATCGCCCAGGGGACCCTGCGCTGCGTCCTGCACATCTGCGCGTCGCTCGCCCGAACGCGCTGTCCGTACCCATCTCGCGAACAAGCCCAGATCATTCCTGCAGGTGAGACGGAGCCAGCTCCGGCGCAAGTACGAAAATGCGAGTGCACGTCCACGCTTTCGCGAAGCGCTTCTTCGAGGGCGGCATCGCGAGCGTGGCGAATGGGCCGCGTTCGCGCGTGCACAGATGATCTGTACGCGGATCAGCGAATAGGTACGCTGTCAGGGAGCAGGAAAGCGTACCTCGATGATCCATGGATACTCGTTATCCTCGGCGTCCGTCTCTGTAAACGCTATCGTATTAGTGGACTGTCTTCTGTCAGCAATCAGGGTCAAAAATTACCGCAAGAACCCACGTAACGCGATGTCCTGCGGGCGTGCGTGGACGTGCGGGCGAGCACTGGAACGCAACGGACCTCATCACCAGCTCTTCGCGTACGCCGCGCACGATCTGCTGAAATTGTCTGCGTAGGCGGGATCATGGACGGCCTGCGGCGCCATAATGGACTACAGTCCACTGAAGATGCGCCGTCAGGCCTGCATCCGGTCTGCGGTGATGAGATGAGACTGGATGCAGAAATCATGTGGCATACCTTTAGTGTCAGCCTCGTCGAGAGCTGTATCAAGGCGGCCAATCGATAGCCCTTAGAAAGGTCATGCGTTAGGGCTAGGATGCGGAGCTTTCGGGTCCCGGCGACGTCGAGATCAGGGCGCACTTTCGCTGTAGACCAGGAATAAGTCAGTCGCGAGATGTAAGGCATATACAAAAAAACTCACTCGACTGGTGCAGCTGCAAACAGCCGCCTTTGGCCCAATCTGCTAAGGAGTGCGATGATCTCCGAGACGACGTGTGCGAGGGCTGCACGAGGTCCGAATGCTCTCTGAGAGAAGCGAACCTGTCGCGAACATCAGCTCGAAGCGAAGATAACTCGACACGACCTAGTACCTCAGACGTCCGCAGACCGGGCAAATTGGTGGGCGAGGTTCCGTCTGCGCCCGACAGGCAGATGGGCCGTCTAGCTCCTCGGCAAGAGCGATGGGCACGATATGAAGGATAAGTACTTAAGTCCGACTGGGAAGGAGGGTCTGCTCACCGTGGTAGGAGACATCGCCCGGACTCGTCCGAGGCTGGTGCTCGAGGACATCCGAGTGCTGTCCCAGGAGGAGACGCGACGAGAAGCGGCGCAGTGTCATGCCGGCCGTGCCGAACGCCACCCCGATTACACCGTGTCCCATTTGAGGAAGATGCTGTTCATCGGCGGGCGCACCACGGCCACGTGCGTGCCAGCGGTTCAAGGGCCCGCGCTACCTGGGCGGCGGGGCTCTGCGACCAACGGCCATGTCTGCATCTCATCGACATCCCTGTCTCCCGTCCGGCCCCAGAGCCTGACCTTGACCTAGTTCACCTGACCGTCTATGCTCCCTTGACTCCAAATCGACCACCGCCGGATGTGCACAAGCCTCCTCCCGGCCCCGCATAGCCTGGGCATGTCAACTTAATCCTACCAATCTTGCGATTCGAGCTCCTCTGTGTGCGGTCATGTGCCTCTGAAAAGTGTCACTTTGCGGGTGTAGGTGGTCTCAAGCGGCGGTTTGGAGGCGGTGCGCTCGAATATGGTTCGATACGTCCGGTACTCATCTACGCCGCCGCTTTGCCCTTATATCGTGGTACAGAAGCCTTCTGACGACCTGTGGGGATCCCGGAAAGTGTCTGAGCGAGCACAGCGACGGATGTATGAGATTCCACGCGAGCTGTACGCCCCCAATGCTCATGCGTATGCGCTTATTGGCAATACTTTGGCTCACGGTCCGCACCTTCTTAGGCTGCCTCTTCACCGGCGCGAACGTCCAAGTTCTCGTCACGCACGAGCGCACGGAGACGTAGTAGTTGCACGAGCACAAGATCCCTATTCCCGTCCAGCTTTGCACACTCGTTAACTCGAACTCGTACGCGGTCCGCTGCCCCAACGTCCTTGCAAGAACCCTCGTCGTCCACGCTGTATCCCAAACATATAGTTGCTCTCCAGATCACCACCCCCGACTTTCTTATCGATGCTCTCAACATCTTTCTCATGGCCACCACGACTCTCGAGGCCTTCGCTCCGAGATTACCTCCAGCGAACCCCGCACCCTCCCAAGATCTTCGGGCGCATGCGATACAGCTCTGGCAGCGGTAGCCTCGCAGGATGCGGAACCTAGACGAACCAACTCTCTACCAGACGCTTCAGCAGCTGCGCTTCAGCCGTCGTTGGGTCGGTTCGACGTTGCCGAAGTCTCTCTCGAGCACCATGCCCCACGTCAAGTCGCCCGAGGTTGCTGGTAATCAGGCCCTCAGGACTAGTGTTCTCAGAAGCTATGGTGCAACGCGGGGAAATGAGGGCAGGAAGTTGGCTGAAGCGGCGACGAGATGCATGCTGCGTGTCAGAGGCTGGTGCGTCACCATCTGTCAAGGAACAGGATGGTCTCGAACGCACTCGTCAACGTCTCCGGGCCTTGGGAGGTCTCCCTGGCCGTGGCTGTCAGCACCATCGCCGCCACCCACCCACAAAAAGTGAACGCCGTCCGCCCGCCCTCGGTTTCCCTTACGGACGCCGCGCGTCAGCGACGTGCTCTGCCACTCACCTCGCCACAAAGCGCCCCCTTCTTCCAACCCTTCAGCCAGCCTCGCACATCCGTATTCTGTGCTACGTCACCTCAAGCTTCAAGCCTCGCGCCGCTGTGGCCCACGCGCGCCTTCGTCACCTACCCGCGAGCCAGCGACCGCGCCTCGAGCTTGTGCGCCTCGTCCAGCCCTCCGGGCTGTCGCGCGATGGCCCGACGACCGTACCTGAGGATGAGCCCGCTGGCCGGCTGTTCGTCACTGACCCCACGGACAAGAGATCGCGCTGAGGAACGCGTCCTGCAAGCCCAAGCTCGAGGCTTGCGCTCGAGGCCTGCGCTGGCGTTCGACGTCATACACGGGCTGCTGGCGTACGAAGGCGTGCCACGCCGACGAGCTGAGTCTTGGAGCTAATGGAGGCCGACCTGGAACGCTACGACGTGCGCACGGAACGATCTAAGTGAGACTGCCGGACAGAGATTACTCGCGTTTGGCAGGCATGGAGGACAAGGTGCGTTCCGTCAGTCATGTCTCTGCGCGCTGGGGCTCACATCTGCGCTGGCAGTGTAACGAATTGGTCTGGTTACCTTGGGAGGCTCCAAAATGCTCCAGACGCGCGAAGGTCATGGACGAGATGCATGCTCGCGCCACGGACGCTCTCGCGGCACGACATCCGCTGCCTCAGACCGACGCCGTTCTTCCAGGAAACAAGATCGCGTTCAGCTTCGAGAACATCAACGCAATGCGCTACGACGTGTCCTCCGCGGGACTCTCCTGGTGTCCTATGCAGGCGACGGGCCCTCGGGACCATTCCGCTTCGCCTGTCGACGCCCGTCCCGAAGACATCTCGCCTATGATCGCGCTATCGCGAGGCCCACTCGGAGAAGGACGAGGAGCTCGCGCCTATAATACAGGGAGCAGGCGGCTCCGGCGTCGAGTTCGCCGAGGACTTCGCAGAGAGGACGAGGTGTCGAAGGATGTTGCTCAGTCGGACGGCCGCCGCGGACGATCGCTGCCAGATCGAGGCTCGAGGTGATGCGAGAGCAAGTCTGGTCGCTGGGGACGGGCGCCCTGTTCAACGCGCGAGAAGGTGAGCATGAGAGTTCCATACCATCCGCGTTGTGACTGATGTGCTCTGCGTTGACGTGCTACAGTATCAAAGGAGGCCGTTTTAGCAGGTCTATCTGCTCTTCGCCCTCAAGTCGACCATCCTCCAAGTATCCGTGCCCGTCACGGCCCTTGTCCATGTCTACTTCGCCGTCTGCCCCATGTCTGTCCTTCGTGTCGCCCCATTCATCTCCTTCTCTCGGCTTGCTCTCGGCTTCCAGACGCGTCTCATCCATCTATCCCGGCCCCTGACCCGACGAAGCTCACGCACGACATACTCTGTCACCAGAGCTTGCGCCACTCGCGCGTCCAAACATCTCCGGTCGCTCGACGTCAGCGTATTCAAGTGTCCCAAGCTGCCCAAAGATGCGCTCGGGCGCGGCGGCGTCGCGCTTTGGTCCAGCCGCGCAGCCGTTGTCGCAGGGCTCGCGACTGCGACCGTCAACAAGGCGCACCAGGCGCGGGCGACACGCGGTCTGAGGCGGCACTGCGCCCGTGGATGCGCCGCGGCTCTCGCGGGCTGCTCGGCGTCGTACTTTGCCAGCGCCTGCACGTCCTTGCGGGCGGACTCAGCCGTGGCCACGAGAGATCGCGATGGTAACGCAGTCTGCACCTCAAAGGCGTGGGCGCATGTAGATGGCGCGCAGAGCATATCGCGGATGGCGGCGGGGAGCGTTCTGCGCCATCTTGGACGAGGAGATACTGGAGACTGCCGACGCCTTTGACCACCCAGCGGCGGGCCCCATATCATGCGTCGATTCTACCGCCACGTCTCGTACGGTGAGGGTATGTCCCTTCTGGATCCTAGAGGCGCAGGCGCTGACTCTGCGAGAATTGCAGACTGGGCGATGCTTGCCCTGATCTTCGCGCAGCTGAAGGGCTCAGGGGAGTCCGTCCATGCGTTCCGGCCGCTTCTTTCATCAAGGAGCGGTCATCGCGGCCTCTTTCTGGGCGGATAACGAAGGCTGGCTCTGCGCAGATGTCGCCCATTTCTTGGTCCCGACGTCGACCGTAGCACGGCGCCCACCACCTCGAGGATTTCTATCTTCGCGTAGGGCCGAGTTTGCGGGAAGGTACGTCTGCAAACCCTCGGAGGGTGGTCGAATGCTGATTGTAGGCGGCCGCGCTAGGTTCTCACAGTATGGTGACCTTGGATAAGACGCAGGACGCGAGAGTGAACAGCGAGAGCTGGAGGGTCGCTGGCACGCTTGTTACTGCGTCCAGGAATCTCTTGTCTTATGAACAGCCCGTGCTCGACCTGTGGCCCGGGTTACCTCGTCCTGCTACGTTTTGTGGCTAATCATGACCAAGAATATATTCTATAGACGTCGCGGGCTCCTCGGAGAATGAGAGAGCGCTGTCCAATAAATCGTAAATCCTTCACAGGCATTCGTACCTCCTCCACGCGGTTTAGAGATTTTGGGGGCTTCCCGCTGCACGCAAGAGATTCGAGGACGTCCTCGCGACGTGGATGCCGCGGTGGCATGAAGCGCCACGATCACGTGCGTCACCGGCACGCGCTTCGTGCACTGCCTCCGTCCCATTCGCCTACTCAGACCGGCGTCGCGCGACTGCTCCTCTGCAGGGCGCACGCATTTTCCTCTCCTTAGCACTCCACAGCGACGACGCCTGCGTCCCCACGGCCTCATCGGCTTCCGCGGCATGCACGCCGACCATTCTTGATCTCCCCGCTGCGTTCGCGCCTCGCCCACGCCCTGCGACCGCGGTCGGTTCGGTTGTCCGCACGCTAGCTCCTCAAGACCTCGCCATAGGCCTTGGCGGCCGTCCTAGGTTACGCCCCGCTCCGCAGATGTCTTGCTTCCGACAGCGTTCTTTCCTGCTCGCGCGACGGGCGTGACCGCGTCAGCTGCTGCCGTCGCAGTCGCCGCATGCAAGACTAAGCCGGTCAAGTCCAGCTCGGCGTCCGTCCACGACCACGCCTCCAGGAAGATGAAACTAAACGCGACAATCCTTGTCTAGAAGATACGTGGAACTCTAGGAGATGCTGGCGGGAAGCCGGAGGAAGTGTCGGTAGACTTGGAGGCGCTGCACGGTCGCCAGTACGGCGAGGACGATTATCACCAGGTGCGTATGCTGTAATCTGCTCGACCGTCTAATGCTTACTCGGTGCGTGGTCTCTGGTCTGATCGTGGCCGCCTTCCATCATTCAAAGGAAGACGTGGCGTCGTCTCGAAGCCCGCATACAAACACACTATCCGCTGCGTCATCCAGCGGAGGCACGTCACTTGACGGACACTGGCGCGCTCTGCCGGGAGAAACAACATGTGTGAGCATGCGCAAAGTGGGCAAGACTCTTCAAATTCATGGTACATCGTCCATCCTGCGCGCATACATGCATGACTAGTCTTGATCCTACCTAGGTGCGGGGGACGATTGAGCCCTAGTCGGCTAGCCCGGCCTCGAGTCTCGTGTGAAAGAAAGTCAACGCTGGGCTGAGCCGACGCGGAATCCCGCTCTTCGTTTCGGTGGGTGCTCAGCTCCTCTGACTTCAGCCTCGCTGACCTCCGCACATATGCAGATCGACCCCGTACGGCGCGCCAACCCGCGGCAGAGTTAGTCCAGGGTCCTCAGGCAGTACATCTCCTCTCTGCTGGTAACCTAGCGAGAGATCATATGAGCTATGGTCGCGCTTGCAGCCAGCGCAGTGCGCTACGGCACCGCGAACGGCGAATGGAACGTCGTGAGTTGTTTGGTTGCTCGCGGAGGCTCATGATAGCTAACAGGTGTGTGACAGACTGTCGCGCCTCCCTCTCGGGAGGCCATCATGGCTCGTCAGCGATCGTGCAAGAGGGCCGCGGGCGTCGTGACGACGAAGCTTTCCATCGGCGCAGAAGGTTCACCGGGCGTTATCCCTGAAGGTACGCTCCTTTGATGGACCCTCTTCCGTGTGGTCTCTAGGCTGACTCGTTTTGACCGTGATCTTACCAGGACCGTCGCGGTCGTCCTATTTCTCGCCGTGCGCGAGATCGTGAGCTCAGGCGTCGCTGTCCGTACGTCTCCTCCCTCAGTTTGGTACTCGGGCACGGGCTGAACAGACCGCAATATTCTAGGATATGCTGAGCCTTGCGACGACGCCTGAGTGCGCTCGACGACCCTGCGCGGCCAACGCGTACCCAGGCGGCATGCGAGGCACTCGCCCGTCATCCAGCTCCCCGACGCTCGTGATCATGGAAGAGGATCGGGCCGTCGTCGAGAAGGTACGCCTTGGCATCGTCCTCTGCGCAGGCAACGCCAAATCCGAATGTCACTCGGCAGATCTGCGAGACGCACGGCGAGGCGGGCGACACCTGAGCTGCGTTCACCTCGGAGGCGAACGCGTTCTGGTCTTGCGCTCGTCGAGGGTAGTCGTGAGCGGAGCACGGACGTATGGTACGGAGCGGTTGCGAATCTGCAATGCGTGGATTGCTGATTAGACGGCTCAGCGTCCCCTATGCAAGCGTCCGCAGCTCGTGTGCGAACCGATGCAGGACATCGAGAGCAACGGCTCGTGAGAACGGCCGCTGGGCATGTCGGCGACGGTGCGTACTCCTCGAGCGGGCCTCCTTCGCTGCGATTTGGGCCCTTGCGTCGGTCCTGATACTCTTTGCAGGTGACTTCCTCGCCATCATTGCCTTTCTTCAAGACGGACGACGAACACGCAACTGCGCGGGGTTTCGTTCATCGGATGGTCGGGCGTGCGATACGGCTCCACGGGCCATGTGCGTATCCTGCGCTCACATCGATCCGCGCGAGTTGACTGCAGTCATGATAGGCACGGACGAGCAAGAATATGCATCGTAAAGCGAGAGTTGCTCTACGACGAGCGCTACGCGTGTACCGTTCGGCGCATAGACGCTGCGAAGCACGCGCGACCCGCGCATCCTACGATGGTAAGATGCGTGTTCTGCGCCCCTGCCCATTGGTCATGGCTGAAGATTTGACAGGCCTATCGGGACAATCGGGACAACGATGCGCAGTCGCGGATCTTTGCGAGCTTGGGCGCGGCTTCCGCTGTGTCGTAACGCGAGAACTGGTATTGCTCTATCGGACGTCGGATGTACCGTACGCCTCTCGATGTCTGCAACATATATGATGCATGAGATCTTCGCTGATTTCGATATATCTGTACGAACCGTGGCTTCCTTTACAGGCGCTGCATGTGACGTTCTCGGGCGGCACCTGCGTTGCGATAAGAAGGGACGCGTCTTCTTCTACGTGCAGAGGCCATGCGCACAGGTACACGAAGCAAGGCGGTGCACCACGAGCTTCCCTGCATGCACGCGCGCTTTGCCGAGAGACCTGTGCTGGGGCTCATACCGATTGCAGCGTGCTCTCCCACGCAAGGCTTTCCTCCCACCGCCACCTCGACTCGCCCCATGTCGAACCCGTCGCCCTCGCCATCAAGGGCAGCTTCCAGCCATAGTCTTTCCCAAGTCGAACTTCCGGAGGAGGCTCGCAATGCCACAAATCCTGCTTCCGAAGCTGGAGATATAGCAGAAGAGCGCCGTACCGACGCAGCGTCGGGCGCGAGTGAAGCTAACAGCCATGATCCTCGCCCCAAGCAATTGCAGCAGGAGCCTTCACCCGGGCCACTCGGCGGCGTAGCTGGCGCCGCCAATGACGAGCCTGCAACTGCGGCCTCGGTGCCCGTCCCTCAGGAGCTTTTAACAAAGCTTATCGATGCACTATCCAAAGTATGTATGATGCTGCCGGAATATTGTCGCTAGACTAACTCTTAGCCAAAGCTCGAGCCACCGGAGAAGGTTTCAGGGTGGGCAGGCATCGAAGGGCACCTGTTCAAGCACGACACCGAGGAGATGGAATACTATGGGAAGGATATTGATACGCTTTTGGTGTTTGTGCGTCACTAATTATTGGGTCCGATCCGGAACCCTCACTATACATGTTTCCCCAGGCTGGATTGTTCTCCGCATTCCTCACTGCATTCGTTGTGCAGACCTACCCGATGCTCACTGATGACGATAGTTCCACCACTAACCAGCTCCTCGCATTCAGCGTCTCGATGCAGCTCCGCACCACTGGCACGATTACCCCTTCCACCGTCAACTCCACACTCACATCCCTCATCGATGCACAGCCATTCTCCCCTCCAACATCCTCACGAGCAATCAACATCCTCTTCTTCCTCAGCCTCGTTCTCAGTCTCTCTGCCGCTCTGTTTGGCATCCTTGCGAAGCAGTGGCTTCGCGAGTACCTCCGCTGGAATTCCCCTCTGGCCCTACCCCGAGAGAACGTACTCGTTCGCCAAGACCGCATCGAGGCGTGGGAATCATGGAACGTCGCGGCGACAATGGCATCCATCCCCGCCCTTTTGGAGCTCGCCATGGTGCTTTTCCTCTGCGGCGTCGTTGTGCTTCTGTGGACACTTGACGACGTCGTCGCCATCATTATCACCATATTTGCTGCGCTCTTCTTGATCGCAGCAGCAATGTTCACACTCCTCCCTATCATGTACAAGCGCTGCCCGTACAAGTCACCTACCGCCTGGGCCTGTGTTGTAGCATATGCGGTAGCACAGCGCCTCTGCATCTATGGCGCTGTATCATTCACTGCGCAGTGGGCAGAGCCCCCGCAGAAGCAGGATGACACACCCTTGTACAAATTTAGATGGCAACAGCTACAGCATGTCATGTCAAGTTATCATCACACACACTCCGCTACAGCTTGGCGCTCCATTTTGAGCTCTTGGAGAGACAGGGATCTTGAAAGCTGCCGGGAGGTACGAGGCAAGCCTGGCAGGAAGCCGTACATAAGCGCCAAGGTGAAATCAGTTACATTAGATTCTATCAAAGAGGTAGACCCCAGACTGCCCAGAGATAGAGCCAGCAATCTTGCAGACTGGGTCCTGAAAGCCATTGCAGAGACCGCACTTCTGGTTCGTGCACTTGACTGGGTGCAGCTCTCGTCACAAGATGTGCGAGTACAGACCTACATCTCGGAATGTGCTGAGTCAGGCTGCGGCCGTCCTTTGGATCCCGTCTTTGACGCAGAAGATTGCTGCGCGGCATATCTTGTGGTGTGGAGGGCTATTCTTCTTGCTATGCAGCAGAATCTGCTTGACAAGCCATACACTGGATTAGACAGCTCAGATGCGCCACAGGACTCACCTGGCTTGCTAGACCAGAGCAACAGACTTGGAGAGCAGGTCGATGAGTACGCTGAAAACATCGGACGCCATCAATACCACTACTTTGAGATACTCCGTCCCATGAAAGATTGGGGCCAGGAATGTACAACATCAAGGAAGGAGCTAGCTGTCCAGTGCATCGTCGCAGATCTCAAGCGTGCCATTAGCCGGGATGCTGGCGAAGCGGCGTGTAGACCTGCGATAGATATGCAGGTTATTCTTTGCTATCTGCACGCTGGAGCTGGCGACAAGCCCACATGGTACTTGGAAGCTGTTCCTGCTGTGTTGACAGCCTCATCACAGCTTTGGCACAAGCTGAAGCACATGTACGAGCCTATTTGCCTGGAGCTTGCAGAGCGCAGTAGGCTCAAGATCACATCAAAGAACAACTTAGGTTTGTTTAATCTATCTGGTTCCCAATCGCAATATCACTCATCGATATTATTGTGATAGTGCTCTCGGATGAAGGAACAACACCTGCTGAAACAGCTGCCTTGTTGCGGCAGTGGTTCAACGAAGATTTTGCGTTAGCAAACGAGGAATACTTCCGCGTGTTCTTCTTGATCACTCGGCAGTGGCTCAACCATGAGCAGCTGCGTACTACTGAGCAAGCCCATTTTGAGGCCATCTTGCGCAAGATATCCCTGGCACTGGAAGCATTTGCAGCAAGCCATACCTGTGAGACGTTCCCTGCAGCATGGGAGAAACTTCGCGATGTTATCTGGAGTTTACGACAGAAGGCCGATGGAACGTTCACGGAGGCGCAGCTTCTGTGCACGGAGTTCCGACGTGTGGCACATGCATGCGAAAGGATCTACCCTTTGAATGCTGAAAGGTTCATTGCCTGGTACATACATTCCATTATGTGCATTGCCCACAAGGAGGTCGAAGTGTGCGAGGAAGGCACGGACTGCCTTTGGTCCGAACACCAGTGCGATGTCAACCGGAGTGACTGGGATGAACCTTGCGCAACGCTTGAAGCAAAATGCCCCGTTCTGCACAAGATCCGAGAGCGTGCTCAGAAGCCACCGCGCAGCAGCGCACCATCCATCCCCGCTTCAATGTCCGCCGTGCCCGCTTCGCCAACGCAGGGATCACGTCCAGTCAATGACTCCACCAGAGTTTCTAGGCTTGAGCCGTCCGTAGCGTTCCAAGAGGACTCCGAACTGCAGCAGAGCTGCGGGCAGCGCGAGACGGATGTCACCTGGTGGAGACGGCTTGTCGCGCTGCCGTCTGTTGTGGTCTCCCACGTCGCACAGTGGTGGACCTCGCTCGCAGGGCGCGCTGCTGCAGGCGTCGGCGGTTCGCAGCTACCAGTGGTCGAGAATATACCCATGCAGGACGTTGAAGCGGCGGCAGGTGACGGTGCAGATGAAGCTGGGTCGGAGGCGGAGGATAGGCAGGGTGAAGGGGATTCAGAGAAACTGGTGGAAGATCGCGATTCGGCGATGGTGCTGTACGGTGATTCAAACGCGGTCTAGCCTGCTTTCTGGACTTCGTAACCTCCGATCTTGTTTCATGGATTTGTATTTATGAGCTTCGTACAACGCCGTGTACAGTCTCTTGGAAAATTATGATATAC
The DNA here is from genome assembly GCA_019973155.2 of Phanerochaete sordida. Taxonomy (NCBI): domain Eukaryota; kingdom Fungi; phylum Basidiomycota; class Agaricomycetes; order Polyporales; family Phanerochaetaceae; genus Phanerochaete; species Phanerochaete sordida. The sequence goes on from BPQB01000072.1 coordinate 143,354, forward strand.
GTGCGCTACAGCGATACCGCGCGTGGCCGCCGGACGCGCTCGAGATCGCCCAGAAGACTCTGGGCTGCGTCCTGCACATCTGCAAGTCGCTCGCTCGACGCTCAGCCACACTGTCTTTTGCGACCTCGCGAACACGCCCGCACCACTGCTGCAGGTGAGATGGAGTCAGCACCAGCGCGAGTACAAAGGTCCGAGTGCTCGTACCCGCTATTTGCGAAGCGCTTCGTCGTGGCGCGCTGCGTAATCCCAGTCTCCGTGCATGCAGGAGTCTGCATCGCGAAGGTGGCGAATGCGTCGAAGCAGCTCGTGTATGGACGACCTGTACACCGATCAACAATTTGGTACGCTGTCAGGGGACAGGAGAGCCTACCTGGATAATCTATGGATACTCGTCCTCCGCTGCGGCCGTCACTGCAAACGCTGTCGTATCGGTGGCTGTCTTCTGTCAACAATGAGACTCGAGAGTACCGCAAGGACGCACATACCGCGATGTCCTGCATGCGCGCGTCGACGAGCGAGCGAGCATTGGAACGCAACGGACCGCATTACCAGCTCTTCGCGCACGCCGCACACGATCGGCGAATTGTCTGCGTAGGCGCTGCTATGGACGGCCTGCGCCGCCGTAATAGACTACAGTCTATTGAGGATGTGCCGTCAGGCCTGTGTCCGGGCTGCGATGATGAGCTGAAACTGGATGCAAAAATTATGCGTCATACCTTCAACGTTAGCTCTGTCTAGAGCTGTATCATGGCGGCCAATCAATAGCCCTTGGAGCGGTTGTGCGCTAGGGCTAGGATGTGGAGCTTTCGGGTGTTGGCGACGTCGAGATCGGGCACATTTTCGCGCTAGACCAGGCGTACGTCAGCCGCGAGAGGTAAGGCATATACAAAGAAAACTCACTCCACCGATGCAGCTGCAAACGGCTGTCTTTGGCCCAATTTGCATGAGCGGGATGATTTTTGAGGCGACGGGAGCAAGAGCTGCACGAGGTCCGAATGCTCTCTGAGAGACAAAAACCTGTCGCGAGCATCAGCTGGAGGAGCAGGCAACTCGACACAACCTACCTCAGACGTTCGCGGAGGGGAAGATTGGTAAGCGAGGTTTTGTCTGCGTCCCGACAGGCAGACGGGTCATCCAGCTGCTCGGCGAGAACGATGGGCACGATGTGAAGGATACGTCCCACTGGGAGGGAAGGTCTGCTCACCGTAGTAGGAGACATCGTCCGGAATCTTCCGACGAGGCTGGTGCTCGACGACATCCGAGTGCTGTCCTGGCAGGAGGCGCGACCAAAAGCGGCGCAGGATCCTGCCGGCCGTGCCGGACGCCACCCCGCTGACACCGTGTCCTATTTGGGGAAGGTGCTGCTCGTCGGCGGGCGCACCACGGTCACGTGCGTGCCAGCGTTCAAGGACGCGCGCTACCAGGGCGGGCTCTGTGACCGACGGCCATGTCTCCAGGACATCCGCGCCTTCCGTCCGGTCCCAGGACTCTGCGCTAATCCAGCACTGGCGATATTTTGTGTCCCCTGGGCTCGACCACCGCCGGTTGTGCATAAGCCTCCTCCCCGCCCCGCATAGCCTGAGACATCGACTTAATCCTACCCATCTTGCGAGTCGGGCTCCTCTTCGAGCAGTCCTGTGCCTCTGGGCGGCTTAACACTGCGGGTGTAGGTGGTCTCAAGCGGCGTTTTAGAGGCGGTGAGCTCGAATACGGCTCGGTGCGTCCGGTACTCGTCTACGCTGCCGCTTTGCACTGATGTCGTGGTATAGAGGCCTTCTGACGACCTGTGGAGATATTGGCAAGCGTATGAGCGAGAATAGCGGTGGCTGTATGAGATTGCACGCGAGCTGCATGCTCTCAACGTTCTCAACATTTAATCCTCGTGCGTATGCGTTTTGTATTTCAATATCTTGGCTCACGGTCCGCACCTTCCTAGGCTGCCTATTCCACTGGTTCCTGCATATCATGCGAACGTCGAAGATCTCATCACGTACTCGCGCACGGAGTCGTAGTCGTTCCTCAAGCTCAAAATTCCCACTCCCGTCCAGCTTCGCGCCCTCGTGAGCTCGCTCTCGTACGCGGTCAGCTGCCCCGACGTGCTTTCAAGAGCCTTCGTCGCCTAGCCTGTATTCCAAACATGTTGTTTTTTCCCGTATCACCACCTCCAACTCTCTTATCGCGGCGCTCAACATCGCCTCCGTGGCCATCACGGCTCTCGAGGCTTCCGCTCGGAGACCACTTCCAGCGAACCTCGCAGCCTTCTAAGGTCTTCGAGCGCGTGCAATACCGGTCTGGCAGCAATGGCCTCGCAGGAATCAAGACAAGGGCGACCTACTCTCCGTCAGAGGCAGCAGCAGCCGCATTTCAGCTGGCGCTTTGTCGGTTCGACGTCGTCAAAATCCCTCTCGAGCACCGTGGTCTGTGTCAAGTCGCCCAAGGCTGCCGTGACCAGACCCTCAGGACCGGCGTTCTTTCTCGGAAGCCATGGAGCGACGCGATGAAAGGAGGCCAGGGAGCTGATTGAGGCGGCGACGGGACGCGCGCTGCGTGTCAACGGCTGGTACGTCTTCTTCTGCCGGGACGCAGTCTCGTCGTCGACGTGCTCGTCGACATCTCCGAGCCTCTCACGTTCGCCCTGGTTACGACTCGCAGCACGCTCGAGATCATCCATACACGAAGACATGCGCGCTATTTATTCGCCCTAGCTCCCTCTCCCTACACCATGCCCCGCGACTCCTCGTCCCACCACAAAGCACCCCTTCTCCCAATCCTGCAGCGCAACGGCCTCATACGCCCACATTTCACGCTACATCATCTCAAGCTCCGCGCCGCCTTCGCGGCACATCTGACATCTTCTGGACCTATCCGCGATTTTGGGGCGCGCGCCTCGAGCTCGTGCGCCACGACGAGCCCTCCACGCCGTCGCGCGATGGGAAGACGGCCCGTATCCGAGAACGAGGCTTCCTACCGGCTGTTCGTCTCCGACCATAAGGAAATGACTGCGCGGAAGAACGCCTCACGAGCACGACCTCGAAATCTGTGCTGGTGTCCATTCCCATGCGCCGTCAGCCCTCCGAAGCCATGGCTTGCGGGCGTGCCGCGCGTCACAGAACCGACCGAACACGACTTGGGAGCTCAGAGGTCTACATGGGTCGGTTCTGCTCGAGACCTCCAGAAGTGGGAGGCTCGCGCTTGGCGAGCACGGGAGACCAGGCGCGTTCAATCAGCTGTGTCGCTGTGTGCTGCCGCTGATGTCTAGGTTCGCAGTGTCATCGAACTGCTTCGCCGCGTTGGACGCCACTCTCGAGGCGCAGGAGCTTTGTAGATGCAGTACGCGCATGCCTCGCACACCTCTGTGGTCCATCGTACGCTGTCTGAGGTCAACGTCGTCCTCGCAGATCTCCCACATCGCCATCGTTTTTCACAATGAAGGCGACGCATCCGCCGTCGGACGGGTCCTCTCCCATCCATTGCAAAGACTATCACGCAGTTCGCCCTCGCGATCAGCCCGCGCCGACCGTCGACTCCCGTCTCAACGGCATCTCGCGCATGATCGCGCTATCGCGAGGGCGCCATGGAGGGAGAGAAGCAGCGCCTTGGCGGCAGGCCGTGAACAGGTCCGACGTCGACAATCCGCAAAGCTTTAAGAAGAAGACCAGGGGTCGAAGGGTCCGGTTGAGGCGGACGCCCGGCTGCGGACGATTGTTGCCAGCTCGAGGCTTGAGGCGATGCGAGAGCGAGTCCGGTCGCTGGAAATCCGGGCCTGTCGAACGCGCGAGAAGGTGAGCATGCTAGTTCCATACCTTTTGCGCTGTCGCTGATCTGTTGCTTGCTGACGTGCTATAGCACCGAAGGCAGGCGTTGCAGCAGGGCTCTGACCTGCTCTTCGGCCTCAGGTCGTCCATCCTCGACATATCCGCACGCGTGTACGGCAGTTATCCAAGTCTACTTTGTCATCTGCGACATGTCTGTCCTTGTTGTCGCCCCATTCATCTCCTTTCCTCGGCTCTCAACGCGTCCCACCCATTCATCTCGATTCCCGACGCGAATCTCGAAGCTCACGCACGAAGAACTCTACCACCATATCGTGCGCCACTGGCGCGCCCCCACCCACCTGCGATCGCTCGATGTCAGCAAAATCGAGCGTACCAAGCTGCCCAAAGACACCCTCGCGCGCGGCGACGTCACGCTTTAGTCTAGCCGTCCGACCGTTGCCGTAGAGCTCGCGACCACGACCTTTGACAAGGCGCACCAGGCGCGGGCGACACGCTGTCTGAGGCGGCACTGCGCCCGTGGATGCGCAGCCGCTCTCGCGGGCTGCACAACGACGCATTTTGCCAGCAACACATGTGCGTCCCTGCCGTCTGCCTAGAGCGCGTCCCGCGAGAGATCGCGATGGGAATGCGTTTTGCACTTCAAAGGCGTGGGCGCATGTAGAGGGCGCGCTGAACATATCGAGGATGGCGGCGGGGAGCGTTCTGCGCTATCTTGGACGAGGGGATCATACTCGAGACGGTCGACGCTGTCGACGCCTCAGCGGCGCGCCCCCTCTCATGAATCAATTGTACCGCTACGTCTCGTACAGCGACGGTATGTCACTTCTGGATCGCAGAGGCACAGGCGCTGACTCTGCGAGAATTGCAGACTGGGCGATGCTTGCCCTGATCTTCGCGCAGCTGAAGGGCTCAGGAGAGTTCGTCCATGCGTTTTGGCCGCTTGGTCCATCAAGGAGCGGTCATCGCGGCCTCTTTCTGGGCGGAGAACGACGGCTGGCTCTGCGCAGATGTCGACCTTTTCTTGGTTCCAACGTCGATTGGGGCGCGGCGCGCCCCATTGCAAGGATTGTTACCGTCGCGTACGGCCGGGTCGCCCGAGAGGGTCGGTCTCAAAATCCTCGGAGAGTGGTCGAATGCGGATTGCAGGCGGCCGCGCTAGGTCCTCGCAGTACGGTGGTCAGGACGCGGGAGTGAATAGCGAGAGCTCTAGGATCGCTGGCGTGTTGGTTAACGTGCCCAGGGAGCCCCTGCCTTAGGACTAGGCCGTGCTCTACCTCTGCCTCGTCTTGCCTCGTCTTGCTACGTTTTGTGTATTCCTTGGGGGTCACGAGAGACTCCTCGGGGAATGTGGCAGCGATTTTCAATAAATCATAGAGTCTCCGCAGGCTTTTTTTTTATCTTCTCCACGCGGTGTAGCGATTTCAACGGCTTCTCGCTGCAGGCAAGAGATTCGAAGAAGTCCTTGCGACTGCCGTGGATGCCGCGGTGACATGGCGCACCACGATCACGTGCGTCATGCCACGCGCGACCAGCACAGCCGCGCTTCGTCCGCCTACCCAGACCCATCGCGCGACTGCTCCTCTCCAGAGCGCACGCATTGTCCACTCCTTATCACTCCACAGCGACGACGCCTGCGTCTCCACGGCTTCAGCTCCAAAGCTTCAAAGCTTCATCGGCGCCCGCGGCGTGCACGTCGACCATCCTTGACACAGGGGGCAAAGACGAGATGGAGTCGATTTCGCTGAAATCGACTCCATCTCGTATGGAGTCAGACATGGAGTCGGACCAGCTTTGATCGGTCTTTCTCGGCGGCGCTGTCTCGTGATACGCGCCGAGGTCCGAGGGACGTGGTTGCCAAGCGTCGGGATTTACCATATGCGGTAGCCCGATGCAGTGCTGTGCTCACGTGGCAGAAGCGAGCTGAGCCTGGACAGCCCAGTCGGGGTCCAGGGCCAGCCTGGTGGTGTCACCAGCACCGACAAGGCTCTCGCAGAACAAATCGGGTGTATGGGCCTCAGTCGTGCGCACTCAGGCGGCGGGCGGCGAAGCGCGCCTGACCGTGGCTGGCAGGCGTCCCTTTTGCACGGATATGATAATTCCGAGTGTTTTTGGGCAGCGCTTTGCAGCCTAATTCGTGAATCCCGCTACTCTTTGGGTGAAGCTAAGTGTATGAGCCTCAGGCACCGGTCTCGGATACCTGGCTGACAGCGACATAAATTCAGCGGACTACTTTACATGCACAACTCAGGTCAACGCCACGCCTGGCGGGTAGTTCCTACACTTAAATCGCCTCGAAGGCACGAAGCCCCAGGCTGACTTCGGGACCTCGGACGCCGCCTCCCGCGCACCCGAGACCCTGGCACCGCCGCCGCGCCGCTCACGTATTGCCCCACACCGCGCCTCCGTCCTAGCGCACCTCAGCTGAGGCGACGTCCCCAACATTGTACCTGCCGTAGCACTGCCCGAATAGACAGCTTTGTGCGCGCAAAACGGCGACGGGACCGTGCGCGTCGGCGCGCGAGAGGTCCCGCGGGACCCTGCGCGACGTCCATCACGAACTGATGCTCGGTACCGCGGTCCCATCGCGTCGCGACGCAGACAGGCATGCGCAGTGCGCCGGGCCCGAAGCGCCTGAGTTGCGCGTCTATCTCGAGTTCCGCTCGGATCACAGCTAGGTCGACTCCATGTGCGACTCCATACGAGATGGAGTCGATTTCAGCGAAATCGACTCCATCTGGTCTTTGCCCCCTGTGTGATCTCCCCGCTGCGTTCGCGCCTCGCCCACGCCGTGCGACCGCGGTCGGTTTGGTTCGCTGCACACCAGCCCGTCAATACTTTGCTATACGCCTTAGCGTTCGCTCCAGGTTACGCCTCGCTCGCTCTGCGGCTGTCCTGCTTCCGACAGCGTTCGTTCCTGCTCGCCCGACGCCCGCGACCGCGTTAGCCGCTACCGTCGCAGTCGCCAAGTGCTAGGTCAAGCCAGTCACGTCCAACTAGGCGTCGGCCACAGTCCTACGTGAAAGAAGATCTGGATCTAGGCAACTATCTATGCCCAGGAGACACGTGGGGCACAAGGCGATGCTAGTGGGAAGCTGGAGGAGGTCTAGGTAGACCCAGAGGTGCTGCACGGTCGCCAGTACAGCGAGGAAGATTATCACCCAGGTGCGCTAGCTATAATCTGCCCGCCTTCTAATGCTTACCCGCGCGCAGGCCCTGACCTGTCTGTGCTCAGGCTCGCCGTTGCTCAATCCAAGGAAGACGTTGCGCCATCCCGAAGCTCTCGAACAAGCACAACATCCCCGCTCTGTCGTTCGGCAGAGGCACGTCACTACCAGAGCACTGACATGCTTTGCGAAGAGAAGCAATATGCGTGAACATGCGCGACGCGGACAAACTTCTCGAAAGTCCTGGTACATCGTCCATCCTGCGCGCATACACACATGATTAATCCTGATTCCATGTAGCTGTAGAGTCATACTCAGACCCGGTCTGCCAGCCCCGCCTCGGGTGGAAGAACATCAACGCTGGGCTGTAGTGACGCGGAACCCCGCTCTCATCTCCGGTGAGTGCTCCGCTCCTCTGACTTCGATCTCGTTGACCTCGGCTCGTACGCAGATCGACCCCGCACGGTGCGTCAACCTGCAGCAGAATTAACACAGGGTCCTCAAGCACCTTTTTCCAATGAAACAAGGAGATCTTATGAGCCGTAGTCGCGCCAGTAGTCAGCGCTATACGCTGTACGTACGGCACGGCGAGCGGCAAATGGGACCTCGTGAGTTATTCAACTTCTCGCGCAGGCCCAGTATAGCTGATAAGCGTGTGATAGAGGCCGTCGTGCCTGGCTCTCGGGAGTCACCATAACTCGTCGGCAATCGTGCAAGACGACCGCGGGCGTTGCCACGACGAAGCTCTCCACCGGCGCGGAGAGTGTGGTCTCTAGGCTGACTCGTTCTGACCGTGATCTTACCAGGACCGTCGCGGTCGTCCTATTTCTCGCCGTGCGCGAGATCGTGAGCTCAGGCGTCGCTGTCCGTACGTCCGCTGCCTCGGTGTCGTACCCAGGCACGGACTGACAGACTGCGATATCCTAGGATATTCCAACCTTTGCAACGACGCCTGAGTGCGCTCGACGAACTTGCGCGACCAAAGCGTACCCAGGCGGCAGGCGAGGCACTCGCCCGTCATCCAGCTCCCCGACGCTCGTGATCATGGAAGAGGATCGGGCCGTCGTCGAGAAGGTACGTCTTGGCATCGTCCTCTGCGCTGGCGATGCCAAATCTAAATGTCGCTCGGCAGATCTGCGAGGCGCTCGGCGGGGCGCACTTCAAGCGTGCGTCCTCTGATGTGGAGGCGGGTGCGTTTTGGTCAGACCGCAAGAACGCACTGTACTTGGGCCTTGCGCTCGACGAAACCAGCCGCGGGTGGAGCACGGACGTCTGATACGGAGCATTTGCGAGTCTGCAATGCGTGTGCTGCTGATCAGACGGCTCAGCGTCCCCGTGAGCAAACTCCCGCAGCTCGTGTACGACCGATGCAGGACATCGGGAACAGCGGCTCGTGGGCACGATCCTTGGGCATATCGGCGACGGTGCGTACTCCTCGATCCAGACGCCACCGCTGCGACTTGAGTCCCCTATGTCAGTCCTGATGCTCTTCGCAGGTGACTCCCACGCTCAGCCTTTCTTCGCGACGGACGACGAACTCGCCATTGTGCGGAATCTCGTCCATCGGATGGTCGCGCATGCGATATTGTTCGACGGTGCACGTGCGTTTCCTGCGCTTACGCCGGCCGCCACGAGCAAGCAAAGATAGGCATCGTAGAGCGCAGGTAGTTTTACGAAGGGCGCGGCGCGGGCACCGTCTGGCGTAAAGTCTATCAAGCCCGCGCGCGACCCCCACATCCTACGATGGTAAAGTGCGTGTCCTGCTTTCCTGCGCATCTCTCTTGGCTGAACATAGGACAGGCCTATCGGAACCAAGACTGGCCATCTGCGGATCGTTCCGAGGTCGGGCGCGGCTTCCGCTGCGCAGTAACGCGAGGAATGGTCTTGATCTATGAGACTTTGGATGTATCGTACGCCTCTCGATGTCTACAATATATATAATGCATGCGATGTCCGCTGATCTGGAGATATCTGCAAGAATCGTGGCTTTCTTTACAGGTACTGCGTGTGATGTTCTCCCGTGGTGCCGGCATTGCGATAAGGAGTGACAGGTCTGTTTCCCGCGTGTAGAGGCCGTGCGCACAGGTACACGAGGCAAGGCGGTGCACCACGAGCTTACCTGCACGCACACGTGCCTCGCCGGAGAACCTGTGCTGGGGCGTACACGGATTGCAGCGTGTTCTCCCACACAAGGCTTGTCTCGTACCCCCACCTCTCCGTCCCCATGTCGAACGCCTCGTTCTCGCCGTCGAGGCCAGCGTCCAGCCATAGTCTTTCCCAAGCCGATCTCCCGGAGCCGGCTCATGGCGGCACAGATCCTGCCTCCACCGCTGAAGAAATAGTGGAAGAGCGTCGTACCGACGCATCATCGGACGCGGGTGGAACTAGCATCCATGAGCCTCGCCCCAAGTCATCGAAGCATGAGCCCGAGTCGCCCGTGCCACCCGCGAGCGCGGCCGGCGCCCCCACCGACGCGCCTGCGGCCGCGACCGCGGTGCCCGTTCCTCAGGAGCTTTTGACGAAGCTAATCGACACGCTGTCTGAGGTGAGTGCTGTGCCGCTAGAATCAGTTTGGAAATCCGACTGTTGGTCAAAGCTCAAGCCCCCGGAGAAGCTCTCGGGATGGGCAGGCGTCGAAGACCATTTGTTCAAGCACGACACCGGAGAAACAAAGTACTATGCGGAGGATATCGACACACTCTTGGTCTTCGTGCGTCTATTGTCGCTGCCTCCGATGTGAGACACTCATTTCACTTGACCGTCTAGGCTGGCCTATTCTCTGCGTTCCTCACCGCATTCGTTGTGCAGACCTATCCGATGCTCACTGATGATGACTCTTCCACCACTAACCAGCTCCTCGCACTCATCGCCTCTACGCAGATCCATGCCACCGACACGATCATCCCTTCCAAGGTCAACTCTACGCTCACCTCTCTGATCAATGCACAGTCATTCTCCCCTCCCACATCTGCACGAGCAATCAACATTCTCTTCTTCCTCAGCCTTGTTCTCAGTCTCTCCGCCGCCCTTTTTGGAATCCTTGCAAAGCAATGGCTTCGTGAATATCTTCGCTGGAACTCTCCCCTAGCTCTGCCTCGTGAGAATGTGCTCGTTCGCCAGAGCCGAATCGAGGCTTGGGAGGCCTGGAACGTCGCTGCAACCATTGCATCTATCCCTGCCCTTCTGGAAATCGCCATGATCCTCTTCCTCTGTGGCGTTGTTGTGCTGCTCTGGACCTTGGATCACCCTGTGGCTATCATAATCACCGTATTTGCTGCGCTCTTCTTGGTTGCTGCAGCCATGTTCACTCTCCTACCTATCATCTCCAAGCGCTGTCCCTACAAGTCGCCTACTGCATGGGCATGTGTTACGGCATATTCTGCTGTGCAACAGCTCTGCATCTATTGTACCACGTCATTTATTGAGCGATGGCAAACACTTCAAAAAGAGTGGGCCAATAAATCAGACCACATAAACTCCAAATGGCAACAGCTACAGCATGTCTTGCAAGCATACAACGAAGCGAGCTTTCAGACGACTTGGCCCACCATCTTGAGCTCCTGGAGGGATAGGGACCTTGACAGCTGCCGAGAAGTGCGGGGCCAGAGTGACAATAAGGCATACACATGCAATGAAGCCAGGACAGCTGTCGCCAGCTACATCAGAGAGATGAATTACCGTGGCGAAGATGGTCCACTTTCAGTGCAGAACTGGGTTCTAGATGCTGTGGCGGAGATAGCACTCCTTATCCGTGCACTTGACTGGGTCAAACAGTCATCTCAAAATATTCGAGTGCATGAATACATCACAGAGTGTTCTCAATCATTTTGCGACCCTCCTCCAGGGCATGTGTCTGACCCAGAGATCTCCTCTGCAGCATATCTTGTAACATGGAGGACAATCCTTCTTGCTATGCAGCAGAATCTCCTTGACCAGCCACACTCGGGATTAAGATCTTGGAAAGACTCTGGGGAGCATCCTGCACTACCCACCCGCAATAACACCCTTGTTGAACAGGCTACCAGCTACACTAGTGATTTTTTCTATCCTTACAAGCACCACCGATATTGCTTCCTCAACATGCTCCTTCCCATGAGCAGCTGGAATGAGGGATGTACAAAATCAAGGAAGGAATTAGCAGGCTCTGGCATGATTTCAGATCTAAAGTCCATGCTTGACAATAAACTTGACGACTTTCAGCGGGTTTCTGCATGGGATATGTGTATTGTTCTCCGCTATCTATGCTACGAAGCTGGAGATTCAGACAAGCCCGCATGGTACCCGGAAGCCCTTCGTGTTCTTTCCAATGTTGCATTCATACACACCGATGACATGAAGCACTTGTACATGTCTATTGGCCTCGAGCTTGCAGAGCGCAACAGGCTTAAGATTACGTCAGACAATATCTTAGGTTTGTCCAGTATGTTCACATTCTCAATTGCATTATTACTCACTGGGCCTGTCGCAATAGTGCTCTCGGATGAAGACACTACAGCTGCTGAACCGGCCGCCTTATTGCTGCAGTGGTTCAACGAAGATTTTGCGTCAGCAAACGAGGAATACTTCCGCGTGTTCTTCTTGATCGCTGAGCGGTGGCTCGATCACGGGCAGCTGCGTACCACTGAGCAAGCCCATTTTGAGGCCATCCTGCGCAAGATATCCCAGGCACTGGACGCATTTGCAGCAAACCATACCAGTGAGACATTCCCTGCAGCATGGGAGAAACTTTGCCATGTTATCTGGAGCTTACAACGGAGGGCCAATGGAGCGTTCACGGAGTCGCAGCTTCGGTGCACGGAGTTCCGGCATGTGGCACATGCATGCGAAAGGATTTACCCTTTGAACGCTGGACATATCGCTGCCTGGCACATACATTCTATTTTGTGCATTGCCCACAAGGAGGTCGAAGCGTGCGAGGAAGGCACGGACTGCCTTTGGTCCGAACACCAGTGCGATGTCAACGGGAGTGACCACGGCAAGCCTTGCGCGGTGCTGGAAGCAAAATGCTCCGTTCTACACAAAATCCGGGCGCGTGCTCGGAAGCTACCGCGCAGCAGCGCACCATCCATCCCCGCTCCAATGTCCGCAGTGCCTGCTTCTTCAACGCAGGGATCACATCCAGTCAATGACGCCACAAGCGTTTTTAGGCTTGAGCCGTCCGCAGCGTCCCAAGGGGACTCTGGACCGCAGCGGAGCCGCGGACAGAAAAAGCCAGGCACCACCTGGTGGAGACGGCTCGTCGCGCTGCCGTCCGTTGCGGTACTGCACATCGCACAGTGGTGGACCTCGCTCCCAGGGCGCGCTGCAGCAGGCGCAGGCGGTTCGCAGCCGCCGGTCGGCGAGGATATAGCCATGCAGGATGTCGAGGCGGCGGTGGGCGACGATGCAGAGGATCCTGATGTAGAGGCGGAGGACGGGCGGGGTGGTGGGGGCTTGGAAGGATCGGTGGAGGATCCAGCGTCGGCGGTGATGCTGTACGATAATTTGAATGTGGTCTAGCCTCATGCTTGAATTTGGTACTTCTGATCTTGTATCCCGGATATTTAATCATGAGTCTCGTACAGCGCAACATGTATTGCTATAAGGATACTAGAATACATACGCTACGGGGACAGCGCGCGTGGCCGCCAGATGTGCTCGAGTACAGGCTCAAGAGCGCATACAAAACCCTACGCTTCATTCTGCGCATCTGAGACTCACTCGTTCGACCGCGCGGCTTGTCTGATCGCGCGAAGCAGCACGCATTGTGCCTGCAGCTGACGCAGGATCAGCTCCAGCGCGAGGACAAGAATGCGAGTGCACGTACCCGCTAGTCGCGAAGCGCCTCGTCGAGGGACACGGTGTAGTCCCAGTTCGCATATCCGCAGGAGCCGGCCCGTGCCTGGACTTTGTATTTCTGATCTTGTTTCATGTATGTCTATCTTTGAGCGTCGTATAGCGTAATGCAAGACTGGTAGAAAAATCCTTGTGTGTATATGCTATCACGACGCCGCGCGTGGCCGCCGGATGCGCTCCGCGGCTCCGGCTCGCCTAAAAGACTCTGCGCTGCTTCCCGCGCATCTGCAACTCGCTCGTGGGAGCGTGATGCTTGTATGACCGCGCGAAGCAGCACACATTATGCCTGCAGCTAACGCAAGATCAGCTCCAGCGCGAGGGCAAGAATGCGAGTGTACGTGCCTGCTCCTCGTCGAGGGTCGTCGTGTAGTCCCAGTTTGCGTGCCCACAGGAGCCGGCATCGCGAGCGTGACGAATGGACCACGTCAGCTCGTGCACAGATTATCTGTACGCGGATCAACGAATGAGTACGCTGTCAGGGGACAGGAAAGCGTACCTCGGGGACCCATAGATACTCGTTATCCGCTGCGTCCGTCTCTGCAAACGCTGTCGTATCGGTGGGCTGTCTTCTGTCAATAATCACACTCGAGATTATTGCAAAGACGCACGTAGTAACGCGATGTCCTGCGTGCGCGTGCCGACGTGCGGACGGGCACTGGCACGCCACAGACCGCGACATCAGCTCTGCGCGCACGCTGCAGACGATCTACTGATTGTCTGCGTAGGCGCCACTGTGGACGGGCTGCATCTGGGCTGGAATGATGAGATAAAACTGGACACAGAAAGCTACGTGGCATACCTTTCGTGTTAACCCCGTCGAGAGCTGCATCAAGGCGAACAATCGATAGCCCTGGGAGAGCGTGTGCGTTAGTGCTTGGATGCGGAGCTGTCGAATGTTGGCGACATCGAGATCAAGGCGCAATCTCGCTCTGGACCAGGCGTAAGTCAGCCGCGGGAGGTAAGGCATATCAAAAGAAAACTCACTCGACTGGGGCAGCCGCAAGCCGCCGCCTTTTGGCCCAATCTGCTAAGGAGCGCGATGATTTCCAAGGCGACGTGTGCAAGGACTGCACGAGCTCAGGATTTTCTCTAAAGACGCAAGGCTGTTGCGAACGTCAGCCGGAGGGAGAATAAACTCGACATGACCCACCTCAGACGTTCGCAGAGGGGCAGAACGACGGACGAGGTTCTGTCTGCGTCTCAGCAAGCAGATGGGTCATCTAGCTGCCCGACGAGAGCGACGGGCACGATGTGAACGATAAGTCCGACTGGGAGTGACAGTCTGCTCACCGTGGTAGGAGACATCGCCCGGAATCGTCCGACGAGGCTGGTGCTCGAGGACATCCGAGTGCTGTCCAAGCAGGAGGCGCGACCAACAGCGGCGCAGTGTCATGCTGGACGTGCCGGACGCCACCCCGATTACATCGTGTCCCATTTGAGGAAGGTGTTGCTCGTCGGCGGGCGCACCACGGTCACGTGCGTGCCAGCGGTTCAAGGACGCGCGCTACCTGTGCGGCGGGGCTCTGCGACCAACGGCCATGTCTCCATCTCATCGACATCCCTGTCTCCCGTCCGGCCCCAGAGCTTGAGCTTGACCTAGCCCGTCAGGATATCTGTGCTCCCTTAGCGCCAAATCAGCCACCGCCGGCTGTGCACAAGCCTCCTCCCCGCCCCGCATACCCTGGGCACGTCGACTTCATCCTACCCGTCTTGCGAGTCGGGCGTCTCTGTGGGCAGCCATGTGCCTCTGGGCGGTGCTACCCTGCCGGTGTAGGTGGTCTCCGCGCGGCGGTTTGGAGGCGGTGTGCTCGAATATGGTTCGGTGCGTCCGGTACTCGTCTACGCTGCCGCTTTGCACTGATGTCGTGGTACAGAAGCCTTCTGACGACCTGTGGGGATATTGGAACGCGTATGAGCAAGCATGGCGGCGGATGTGTGAGAGCGCACGCGAGCTGCACGCCCTCAACATTCAATCTTCGTGCGTATGCGTTTTGTATCTTAATGTCTTGGCTCACGGTCCGCACCTTCCTAGGCTGCCTATTCACCCGCGCGGACGTCCAAGTTCTCCTCACGTACGAGCGCATGGAGGCTTAGTAGTTGCTCAAGCTCATGATCTCTACTCCCGTCCAGCTTCATGCACTCGTTCACTCGATCTCGTTCGCGGTCTGCTGCCCCGACTTCCTTTCAAGAACCCTCGTCATCCGCGCTGTATCCCAAATATACCGCCTCTCCGTGGATCCCCACCTCCGACTCTGCTATCGCGGCTCTCAACGTCTTCCCATGGATACCATGACTCTCGGGGCTTCCAATCCGAGACTACCTCCAGCAAACCTCGCAGCCTTCCAAGGTCTTCGGGCGCACGCGATACAGGTCTGGCAGCGATAGCCTCCAGAAAGCAAGACTTTGTCGAAGCACCTCTCTAGAGCGGCTGCAGCAGCTGCGCATTAGCTGGCGCTGTATTGGTTCGACATCCCCGAAGTCCCTCTCGAGCATCGTGCCCCGCGTCAAGTCTCCCGGGGTTACCGGCCATCTGCATCAAACCCTCACGACTGGCGTTCTCGGAAGCTATGGAGCGACGCGAGCAAGGGAGGGCGGGAAGCTGGTCGAAGCGGCGACGGAACGCACGCTGCGCGCCAGCGGCTGGTGCGTCTTCATCTATCGAGAAACAGGATGGCCTCGAACGCGCTCGTCAACGTCCCGGCGCCTCGGGAGGTCGCCTTGGGCATGACTCGCATCATCATCGCAGCCACCCACGCACGAAGAAATGAACGACGTCCGCCCGCCCTCGGTTTCCCTTACGGACGCCGCACGTCAGCGACGTGCCCTGCGACTCACCTCGCCGCAAGGCGCCCCTTTCTTCCAACCCTTCAGCGCAGTCCTGCGCGCTCACATTCCACGCTACATCACCTCACGCTTTGCGCCACCCACGCTATACGTTCTTACCTTCTTCACTTCTCTGCGAGCCGGCAACCGCGCCTCGAGCTCGCGCGCGACGACCAGCCCTCGATGCCGTCGCGCGACGACAAGACGGCCCTACCCGAGCACGAGCATGTCTGTCAGCTGTGCCTCGCAAATTCCGAGAGCAAGACCGCGCGGAAGATCGACTCACAAGCACGACCTCGAAATCTGCGCTGGCGTCCACTCCCATGCGCCGTCAGCCCCCTGAAGCCATGCCTCGCGGGC
The DNA here is from genome assembly GCA_019973155.2 of Phanerochaete sordida. NCBI lineage: Eukaryota > Fungi > Basidiomycota > Agaricomycetes > Polyporales > Phanerochaetaceae > Phanerochaete > Phanerochaete sordida. The sequence goes on from BPQB01000072.1 coordinate 159,312, forward strand.
GTGTCGCGCGTCACTGAGTCGACCGAACTTGGATTGGGGAGCTCAGAGGTCCGCGTGGATCGGCTCTGCTCGTGACTGCCAGAAGTGGGAGGCTCGCGCTAGGCGAGCACGGGAGACCAGCTGCGTTCAATCAGCTGTGTCTCCGTGTGCTGCTGCTGATATCGAGGTCATCGAAGTGCTTCGCCGCTTTGGACGCCACTCTCGAGGCGCAGAAGCTTTGTAGATGCAGTACTCGCATGCCTCGCACACTTCCGCGGTCCATCGTACGCTGTCTGAGGTCAGCATCGTCCTTGCAGCTCTCCCACGTCGTCATCGCTTGTCACAATGAAGTCGACGCATCTGCCGTCGGACGGGTCTTCTCGCATCTATCGCAAAGACAATCAAGCGCCCTCGCGAACATCCTGCGCCGACCGTCGACGCCCGTCTCGACGATATCTCGCGCATGATTGCGCTATCGCGAGGACGCCTCGAAGAAGGACGAGGAGCGCATGCCTCCGCGGTAGGCCGTGGATGGGACCGACGTCGAGACTTCGCAAGGCTTCGAGGAGAGGACGACGGGGTCCGGCCGAGGCGGACTGCGGCCGCGGACGATCATTGCCAGCTCGAGGCTCGAGACGATGCGAGGGAGAGTCTGGTTATTGATAACGGGAGCTCTGCTAATCTGTTGCTTGTTGACGTGCTACAGCATCGAGGGCAGGCGTAGCAGGTCTTTGTCACATTCTCCGGCCCCAAGTCATCCATCCTCAAAATATCCGTTGCCGTCACGGCCCTGTTTCAGGCCTCATTTCCGTCTGCCACACGTCTTCCCTTGCTCTCTACACATCAATCTCCCCCGCATGGCCCCTCAACGCGTTCCATCCATTTATCTCGGCCCTCAACGCGAATATCGAAGCTTACGCACGAGGAGCTCTATCACCAGATCGTGCGCCACTCGCGCGCCCAAACCACCTGCGGTCGCTCGACGTCGGCGTATCCGAGCGTCCCAAGCTGCCCAAAGACACGTTCGCGCGTGGCGTCGCCACGCTGTGGTCTAGTTGCGCGGCCGTCGCCGCAACGATGACGACCACGATCTTCGACTAGGCGCACCAAGTGTGGGCGGCACGCTGTCTGAGGCGGCACTGCGCCCGTGGATGCGCCGCGGTCCTTGCGAGCTGCTCGGCGACACGCTTCATCAGCGCATCACGTCCCTCCCGCCGGCCTTGACCGCGTCCCGCGAGAAATCGCGATGGGAAAGCGCTATGCGCCTCGGAGGCGTGAATGCGTGTAGAGGGCGTGGAAAGCACGCCGTGGATAGTGCCGGCCAGCGTCCTGCGTCCTGCGCATCATCATGGACGAGGAGGTACTGGGGACGGCCGACGCCGTCGACGTACTAGAGGCGTGCCCCATCCCTTGGATTGATTCTACGACTATTTCTCGCACAGCGACGGTATGTTCGTTCCGGGAACACCGAGACGCAGGCGCTGACTCTGCGAGAATTGCAGACTGGGCGATGCTCGCCTTGATCCTTGCAGCTGAAGGGCTCAGGGGAGTCCGTCCATGTGTTTTGGCCCCTTGTTCCATCAAGGAGCGGTCATCGCGGCCTCTCTTCGTGCGGAGAACGACGGCTGGCTCTGCGCAGATGTCGACCTTTTCTTGGTTCCGACGTCGATTGGGGCGGGGCGTGCACCATCGCAAGGTTCGTTACCGTCACGTACCGCCGGGCCTTTTGAGTGTGTCTCAAAATCCTCGGAGAGTGATCAAGTGCTGATTGCAGGCGGCCGCGCTAGGTCCTCGCAGTACGGTGGTCAGGATGCGGGAGTGAATAGCGAGAGCTCCAGGATCGCTGGCGTGCTGGTTACCGCGCCCAGGGAGTTTTTGCCTTAGGACTAGGCCGTGCTCGACCTCCGGCCCGGGTTACCTCGTCCTGCTACGTTCTGTGTGGCTGACCGTGACCAATAATGTATTCTCTAGGCGTCGCGGGCTCCTCGGAGAATGAGAGAGCGACGTTGAATAAATCGCGGAGCGTTCACAGGCTTTTATACCTTCTCCACGCGGTTCAGAGACTTCGAGGGCTTCCCGCTGCACGCAAGAGGTTCGAAGAAGTCCTCGCGACTGCGGTGGACGCCGCGGTGACATGAAGCGCCACGATCACGTGCGTCGCCGGCACGCGCTTCGTGCACTGCCTCCGTCCCGTTCGCCTACCCGGACCCGTCGCGCGAAGTACTGCTCCTCTGCAGAGCGCACGCATTTTTCTCTCAGGCCTTGCCTGTGTCTTCACGGCTTCATCGAATCGGCGCCCGTGGCGTGCACGCCGACCATTCTTGCTGTCCCCGCTGCGTTCGTGCCTCGCCCACACCCTGCGACGGCGGTCGGTTTGATTCTCCGCGCACCAGCCCCTCAACGCATTGTCATAGACCTTGGCATCCGCCCCAGGGAACCCCTCGCTTACTCTGCGGCTGTTCTGCTTCCGACAGTGTTCCTTCTTGCTCGCCCGACGCCCGCGCCCGCGTCTGCTGCTGCCGTCGCAGTCGTCCAATGCAAGACCAAACCGGTCACGTCCAGCCCGGCGTCGACAAAACCTACCTCCAAGACGATCAGAATGAAACCAACCATTCTTATCCAGTGGAGGCTTGAGGCTCAGGGAGATGCTGGCGAGAAGCTGGAGAATGTCGAGGTAGACCTGGAGGTGCTGCACGGTCGCCAGAACTGCGAGGACGATTACCACGCAGGTGCGCTTGCTATGCTCTTCTCTACTTTCCGTGCTTACACGACGCGCAGGCTCTGACCTGATGGTGGCTGCCTTTCGTCATTCAAAAGAAGGCGTGGTGTCATCTTGAAGCCAGCAGATCAGCTCATTGTCCGCTGTGTCGCTCGCCGGAGGCACATGACTCGACAGACACTGGCATGCCCCGCGAAGAGGTTCGATATGCTAGCAATATGGTTGAACGTGCGCGACACGGACAGAACTTTCGAAACGCCTGGTACACACTCCATCCTGCGCGCATACACGCATGACTAATCCCGATTCCACGTAGCTGCAGAGGAAGAGCGGGAGCTTGTCTACCAGTCCGGCCTCGGGTGGAAGAACATCAACGTTGGGCTGAAGCGACGCGTACTCTCGCTCTCCTTTCCGGCGAGTGCTCTGTTCCTCTGATTTCGACCTCGCTCACCGCTGCTTATATGCAGATCGACCCCGTACGGCGCGTCGACCCGCAGCAGAGCTAGCCCGGGGTCCTTAGGCAGTACTTCACCTTTCTTCTTCCAGCCAGAGATCTTACGAGCGATAGTCGCGCTCGTAGCCAACGCTGTGCAGTACGTCATTGCAAAGGGAGAATGCAGCGTCGTGAGCTATCTAACACCTCGCGGAGGCTCGTGATAGCTGACGTGCTTCGGACAGACCGTCGTGCAGCCCTCTCGCGAGGTCATCAAAACTTGTCGGCGATCGCGCAAGAGGACCGCGGGCGTCGCGACGACGACGCTTTCCATCGTTGTCGGGGGTACACTGGGAGTGATCAATGAAGGTACGCTCGTGTGATTGACCTTCTTCCGTGTAGTCTCCAGGCTGACCCTCTTTGTCTTCGATCTTCGCAGAACGGTCGCGTTCGTCCAGTCTTTGGAAGTCCGCGCTGCAATCTAAGCCTTGTGCCAGATTATGAACTTGAATATCGGCGTCCGTACGTCTCCTGTCTCTGTGTCGTACCCGAGCACACGCTGACAGAATTGCGATATCCTAGGATATGCCAAGCTTTGCGACGACGTTTGAGTGCGTTCGATGGACCTGCGCGACCAAATCGTACACAGGCGGCATGCGAAGCATTCGCCCATCATCAAGCTCCCCGACGCTCGTGATCAGGAAGAGAATCGGGCCGTCGTCGAGAAGGTACGTCTTGGCATCGTCCTCATCTGGGAAAACCCCAAACGCTATATACCAGTATATAGCCTTAATACCTGTAAATAGCATTGCATTAGCAGCAAGAACTAATGAACTGACCCCCTGATTAAATTTACTATGATAGTACTATGATAGTGCTAAATAGTGGTCGGATAGTGGCCCAATAGCGGCGAATAGTGGCTCAATAGCCCCGTTGAGTGCTATCAAATTACTCAATGCTTTGTTGTGCAGTCGCTGTATACACGCTTGGCCCACCCATGCTGGTACTTAACAATATTGCTTATTCAGATACATGGTAGTACTACAGGGTACACAGGGTGCAGACGGCGCAATCGAGCCTGAGCAGCATAGACCTGCAGGACATACTCGAGTTCAGGTGCCTAGCTCGGCGGCATGCATGGAGCCAGTCACGGGACAACCCCTTGTTGATACCGATGCTGCCTGCGTCTGGACTCCGGCGCCGGGGCTCTGCGGTCGTCACGATGCCACAGCAACCACAGGTGCGCCACAAGGGACGCCGCTGCTTCGGAATGTGGACCATACACTTGACAAGCTTCACGAAGGTGAAACAGGTCGCTCCAGCATACGCTCGAGGCGGCGGCGGTGTCTACATATGTCAGCAAGCCACAAGATGCGCCGCGCGCGAGATGTCATGAACCGCCTGCGAGGCCGTGACAAATACGCAACGCGAGAACATACCTTACAGAGTAGCGTATACTGGCAGAGTGCAAGCTGTCGCGGGGCGGGTCCTCCTAGCGTGAGACGTTCAAGCGCAGGTCGTACACGCTGCAGGGTCCGCCATGGGCGAGTTCGAACGGCGTTTCTTCAGGCCTGATAGGTGCGCGTTTACGATGTGGTACCACATAACGAGACTGGGAACTGATTTCAGCTAGTGCGCGAGGCAGGTAAGGTGCACGTCCTCACACGCGTTCGCGGTAGCTCGCGCGGCCTTGCTGCGGCTCGTGCGGCTCGTGGACGGCGCGCTCCTCTGAGGTCCCGTTGCAGTAGCTCCGCTCGCCGCTAAAGCGGAAGCTCTAGTACGAGAGATCGCCGCTGTGGTACCGGACGCAGCTGTTGCAGGCACAGAGCGAGGTGTGCTCCATGGCGTGGGCGCAAGGTGTGCTTCATGGCCTGAGCGTGCTGGCTGGAGTAACGGTGCTTGGGACTGGAGACATGGATGTCGTACTCTGTTACTGTATAGATGTGTGAGCTATTGCAACTCGATACGGCGCGCACCTAGACAAGTTGCCAGCACTCCATCCTCGCTCCATCCACTCCTCCTCCTCCGAGGCCGGTCGGTAGCGCGGTCCTGAGCTGTATTGCGTTGACGAGAGGCGGTAGGTATACTTGATGGACGCACAAGCATTCGGAGGTGAAGACGAAAGTGGGAGAGGGAGGGTGGTAAGTGATGGTTGGAGTTCAAGTTGAACTTCGCGCGGCATCAGGCGCTACACGCAAAGCGCCGAAGACCCCGGCGCTTTGCTCGCCGCTCCGCTTCTGCGCCACGATAATAATGGGTAAAGCTCACTGCAGCCCAATCTCTGTATAGACCTCGCTCGTAGTGGCGACTAGATCCTTGCGTGATCGCGCCAGGACCGCGTAACTGTCTTCTCGAAAGGCTGTATTGCGCAGCTACAAAAGAAGCATTATCGGTTGCGTGCGCCACTGTGCATGACCTCCAATGGACAAGTGCAGGACGATCACTGTGCCCTCGACATCAAGACAGTGACATGCACATGCCTATCTCGCTCTTAGACGAACAAGAAGGCCGTGTGTCCGAACTCTGCGCATTGAGGCCCAACAACTTGAAAAGCCCACTTGTGTCGTCCATGTGGCGTCTGCGGCGATATCACAATCTGTGAATGTACTCAGGGTTGCTGTAAGCTGTATAGTATGCGGTCGTATGTGTCTCATCGCTATTGACCAGTTGATCATGTGCATATGCTCTAGAGAAGCCCCAGGCTGTCTTGTTCTACATTGCTGTACAATCTGCACACACTGAGAGCGGTAGGAAGTAACTGTGCCTCGTTTGCTTGAGAATAAGACGAATAGATGTAGAGAAATATTCTGATAGTTGAATAGTGTATGTAGTGCTTACATAGTACACCACAAATACAATAGTCGCAACTGAATATTAAGGGAGTGAGATAGCAAAGATCACTGCGGCATAGCATTGGCGGAGTCGAAATACCCTTGGCATAGTTCTGCAAGAGCAGAATAGCAAAGGAATAGTAGCGACTTAGCACATTAGCAAGAATAGACCGTAGATAACCTGGTCATAGGAGAATTAGTACTCACAGAGTTCAGAGATAGCATGCATTAGTATTTTAACCAGACCATAGTTTTTCAGGAGTACCAGTAGCACTAAATACGAGCTAATTAGCGTTTGGTGTTTTTCCAGATGCTCTGCGCGAGGCAATGCCAGATCTAAACTTCCCTCGGCAGATCTGCGAGACGCACAGTGGGACGGACTTCACGTGTACGTCCTCCGATGCGGAGGCCAATGCGTTCTGGTCAAACCACAAGAATGCACTACACTCCGGTCTTGCGCTCATCGAGGGCAGTCGCGGCTGGAGCACGAACGTCTAGTACGGAGCATTTGCGACTAGTGTGCAAGCGGGCCAGAGTGTGAACACTTGGCGGGTACGATTTCTTCATTCTTCTTTGAACTTCCCCAGCCACCCACCTCTATAAATAGCTATAATTCATCACATTACACTGAAAACTCCAAGCAAAGCGTAATATACTTATACAACCCCTGAGCAACTTGAGTAGCAATACATGATTTGGATAGTAGGCAATGATACCTTGTGCTTTGTAGATTTGGAAGTCTTGAGTGATGAAAACAGGTATAGAAGCTGCTCAGTCTTCAAGTCCCAAGTTCAAGAGGCCAGATTATATATTGATTGTAGCTGTATGGGAAATAGTGTGTCATGCACAGCTGTAGCCATGCGAGGTGGAGACCCAGGCTTTATGTAGAGTGTTATTCAAGATGAGTCTCAGTCTCTTAGACCTTACCAGAGCCTCTGAACAGCCTATGCAGGGCATAAATGGAGTTTTCTGGCCAAATAGATATTTTCTGCTGTACTACGCTTAGTGTATAGCTTCAGTATACACAGCTCAGTGTTTTGAAATGTGGCTGCTGTATATCATCAATCTGAAGAAGTCCCACAAAGTGTAGATTCGAACACTGTTACCAAGATTTCAAGCTGTATCTGGCTGTATGTAGATACTAGGAGCATATATAATTACTTCGGGGCCAGCAATGGCTGACAGGCATCAGACACACAGTATCATCAGGTTCAGAGGCTTACAACCGACTCTGAGCTTGCGGAGGAAGGTTAACGAGCCTTGCGCGCTAAATAAGCGCCCCAAGGCGCCTAAATTTCGGAAATGCGCACATTGCAAGAAGCTCTGTATGGCTTCCACAAATTTATATCCTATACGACTATACATATTATGAGCCCTATACACTCACGCTACATGCTGGACATCAAATAAAAAGGATGTTGTGCCATTTCAGATGTCATGTTCCCATTTGGGAAGGCACAGAATGATCTGAAACAAGATGTGCCTCCTGATAGCTCCCACTATACAATATGGTGATTTTGATGTTATAGATCCTGTATATAGCACCTGGAGTATATGTATACCAAGTTTCATGTCAATCGGAGCAGTAGAACGCTCGGGGCAGAAAAAAGTCTCAATGTAGAAAAGCTCTCAAAGTGCTGGTCTGAATTGGAACGATGTCTTCACTTCATTCAGAAATCGTAAATCTGCAGTGCGTGGGTTGCTGATCAGACGGCTCAGCATCACCGTAAGCAGAATTCCTCAGCTCGTGCACGAACCGATTCAGGGCATCTAGACTAGCGGCGGCCTGTGCGCACGATCAGTGGGCATATCGGCGACGGTGCGTACTCCTCAAGCGGGGCGCCCTCGCTGCGACCTGGGCTCTTACATGGGCGCTGATGCCGGTCGCAGGTCAAGAATACGCACTGTCGTTCTTCACGACGGACGACGAACTCGCCATCGCGCAGAATCTCGTCCATTGGATGGGCGAGCGTGCGGTATGTCTTCGCGGGACACGTGCGTTCTCTGCGCTTGAGCCTTCCCCCACGAGCTAAATTCGGTCGTGATAAGTACGAGCGATCGCTCATGGCTGAAGATTGGACAGGCCTATCGGGATGGCAATTCACAATCTGCGCATCGTCGCGAGCTCGGGCGCGGCTTTTGCTGCGCATGAATGCGAGAGATGATATTGATCGTTCGGAGCTCGAATGTACCGTACGCCACTCGATGTCTACAATATATTACTCTATTATTATGCACATCGACCGTAGGTAACAATTCCATTCAACTGCACATCGCGAGGTCTATTGACCTGGGATGCACGTCTGACCCTCAGCCAGCTTATATACTACTCTGGTCACTCCGGTCCCGAACCTGGGTCTCGTGCGTTCAATCATCCACCACGGTCACGCTCACGGCCGCCAACGTGGCAACCCAGCTGCAGTTACCCTGGGTCAGACCGAATACGCCCAGGGCCGGCGATCCCTCGAGTTTTTCCTCTTCTCTCTCCCTTCACCTCCTCGCCATGCTCCAATGCCCCGCCATGCTTTCTAGCAGAGGTGCGTTTCGTCTACGGTCTTGGCTCTGTCCTCATTGCTTCACAAATGACTGTTTGCATAGCACGGAGGGGTTGCGACCGTCTTATAGTATCAGCGCGGCGTGCGCAAGCGCATGGACGGGCCGCTAGGCCAGCTGCACGCCGGTTCGTCATGCTGGAGGCCGGCAGTAGGGGCAGCGATGCCCTCGACATCGGGACCAGACTCTGACTCCGAGTTGGAGCCAATGTCGAGCCCATGTGCGGACCGCAGGGGACGAGGAGGTGGAACCGTCGGCGCACGGCGCGCAGGATCGGGGTTACGCAGAGTGGAGGACGTACACGCCCGGCCCAATCCGCTCGCTCTAGCCGCCGCCGCCGCACACGGGCCCGCGGCGTCGCTTGCGTAGAGCTCGAGCGTCGCAGTGTAATGCCTGACTCCGCCTACCAGCTGCATGGTGACAACATTTGCGGCGACGTGGCCCCGACATCAGCTGCGTCCGGACGATGAGGCTCGTGCCGGTCGCCGAGGCGAATGGGCTCGCGGCGCGTGCGCCTTCCAGCGCCGCGTACAATGCGATGGACCCCATGAGGCCGCGGACGATGCGGCGTCCGTAGCGAGCACCATCGTGGGCGACGCGACTGCGGCGCCGCTTGCCCCACTCGCAAAAATTCGCACGCGCTAGCGACGCAAGGCGCTGCTGTGCCCCTTCGTGCTGTTCTTTTCCAGCGCTCAGCTCGAACGACAGCTCTCCGAGCGCAGCTGCGGCCCTCAAGCCAACGGTACCTTCATGTGAGCCGCCGAGTTCTCTGGACAGGTCTTCGGAGCGCAGCTCGTCATTTCCTTGCGGACCACACTGACCGTACACGCAGGAATCGTTCCGAACGTGACCCAGAAACCCGCGTAAGCCGTCCATCATGAGCCTTCTCGTCGGGCTTTCGGTCAGAGATATCACTAACGCACCGCCGCAGCACGCAGCTACTACTGTGGCAAGCACTCTCGGAGCGCTCGGTGGTGGCACCTCTTGCGGACGTTCCGATGATCTCTCTCGGTACGCTCACCGTAAGCATGCTCATGAGCACCGTCAACTGCTCCTGGCCCACTTCCGATGGCGCGCATCATGGGTCCCGAATTGCCGAGATTGCAGGTGCGTGCTCCTTATATACGGTGGGAATGAGTGCTTCTCCTCAGACCGAGGGATCGAGACGCAGGGTCGCGAGCGCTGTCCTTCGTCTTTCATGCCGTGACCGTTGTGTCAGCGGCTGCGTACCACGATCCCCGGAAGCACGCTTGGCACAGGCGATTGCACGCACCGTGCATGCTACTAACACCTTCCAAAGTTGCGGCTTACCTTCTCGGCTGCATGTACGACAGAGGTTGGTATCTCGCTTCATTCCGCGTCCTAAGGGTCGTTCACGTTCCGCACGGTATTCCATGTATCGTACTCCGCTCCTGCACGTTTAATAACATTTACTCTCAATTGTACGTACGGAGCAGCATTAAGTTGGGACCTAATCAAGCGCCATCGGAGTTCTGGAGGGTTGCCGCGGTCTCAGGACCTTGCCCGGTCTACCGCGACACGTTTGGCTATCAGTGAGCAGTGACTCGGATGTACTGCAGACGGCGCGATGGGATCGGAGCAGGACAAGGAAATCACATCATTCTCGGTGGACGCAGGACTGCAGGTATCATGCGGTCCTGGCGGTATCTAGCTTTGTCTACCGATATTGTCGTGCGACGTTTGTTCCCGAGGTTGCTGTGTTTGATTTGGAGCGTGCGGTCGAATTTCCAGTCGGAGCGCAGCAAAGGCGTTTCGTTGTAAAATAGCCTCCTCCCCGGAGCGGAGCGAAGGGATTTCTTGTATATATAATGCATGCGATGTTTGCTGATCTCGAAATATCTGCGAGAATCGTCGCTCCCTTTACAGGCGCTGCATGCGACATTCTCGGGCGGCACCTGCGTTGCGATAAGAAGGGAAGCGTCTTCTTCTACGTGAAGAGGCCATGCGCACAGGTACACGAAGCAAGGCGGTGCACCACGAGCTTCCCTGCATGCACGCGCGCTTTGCCGAGAGACCTGTGCTGGGGCTTATACCGATTGCAGCGTGCTCTCCCACGCAAGGCTTTCCTCCCACCGCCACCTCGACTCGCCCCATGTCGAACCCGTCGCCCTCGCCGTCAAGGGCAGCTTCCAGCCATAGTCTTTCCCAATTCGAACTTCCGGAGGAGGCTCGCAATGCCACAAATCCTGCTTCCGAAGCTGATGATATAGCAGAAGAGCGCCGTACCGACGCAGCGTCGGGCGCGAGTGAAGCTAACAGCCATGATCCTCGCCCCAAGCAATCGCAGCAGGAGCCTTCACCCGGGCCACTCGGCGGCGTAGCTGGCGCCGCCAACGACGAGCCTGCAACTACGACCTCGGTGCCCGTCCCTCAGGAGCTTTTAACAAAGCTTATCGATGCACTATCCAAAGTATGTATGATGCTGCCGGAATATTGTCACTAGACTAATTCTTAGCCAAAGCTCGAGCCACCGGAGAAGGTTTCAGGGTGGGCAGGCATCGAAGGGCACCTGTTCAAGCACGACACCGAGGAGATGGAATACTATGGGAAGGATATTGATACGCTTTTGGTCTTTGTGCGTCACTAATTATCGGGTCCGATCCGGAACCCTCACTATACATGTTTTCCCAGGCTGGATTGTTCTCCGCATTCCTCACTGCATTCGTTGTGCAGACCTACCCGATGCTCACTGATGATGATAGTTCCACCACTAACCAGCTCCTCGCACTCAGCGTCTCTATGCAGCTCCGCACCACTGGCGCGAGTGTCCCTTCCACCGTCAACTCCACACTCACATCCCTCATCGATGCACAGCCATTCTCCCCTCCAACATCCTCACGAGCAATCAACATCCTCTTCTTCCTCAGCCTCGTTCTCAGTCTCTCTGCTGCTCTGTTTGGCATCCTTGCGAAGCAGTGGCTTCGCGAATACCTCCGCTGGAATTCACCTTTGGCACTACCCCGAGAGAATGTGCTTGTTCGCCAAGACCGCATCGAGGCATGGGAATCTTGGAATGTCGCGGCGACGATGGCCTCCATCCCCGCCCTTTTGGAGCTTGCCATGGTCCTTTTTCTCTGCGGCGTTGTCGTGCTCCTGTGGACACTGGACGACGTGGTCGCCATCATCATCACCATATTTGCTGCACTCTTCTTGGTTGCAGCAGCAATGTTCACACTCCTCCCTATCATTTATAAGCGCTGCCCGTACAAGTCGCCTACTGCCTGGGCCTGTGTTGTAGCATATTTGGTGGCACAGCGCCTCTGCATTTACTGCGCTGTATTATTCACTGCGCAATGGGCAGAGCCTCCGCAGGATCAGGATGATGCGCCCTGGGCAGAGCCCCTGCAGGATCAGAATGATGCGCCCTGGGCAGAGCCCCTGCAAGAGCAGGATGATGTGCCCTGGGCAGAGCCCCTGCAGGAGCAGTATGACGCGCCATGGTACAAATCTAGATGGCAACAGCTATGTCATGTCATGCAAAATTATCATCAAGTGCACTCTGCGACAGCTTGGCCTTCTATCTTGAGCTCTTGGAGAGACAGAGACCTCGAAAGCTGCCGTGAAGTACGAGGCAAGCTTGGCGGAAAGCCATACTTGGGCACACAATTAGTACAGATTACTGCAGACTCCATCAAGGAGGTGAATTTCAGTTTCGAGCAAAGTACATCCAACACACCCAGAGCCATAGTGATAGGTCTTATGGAGAGCATGCTCAGGCTAGAAGCAAGCAGAGTTAGCCATCTCGCAGACTGGGTACTGGAAGCCATCGCAGTGACACCACTTCTAATTCGTGCACTTGACTGGGTAAAGCTTTCATCACAGGATCTGCGAGTACACACCTACATTGCGGAATGTGCTGAGTCTGGTTGCAACCCTCCTCTGGAACCTACCCTTCGATGCACAAGATTGTTGCACAGCATATCTTGTGGCATGGAGGACCATTCTTCTTGCCGTGCAGCAGAATCTTCTTGACAAACCACACACAGTACTAGAAGCCTTAAATGCCTTAAAGGATGAAACTGGCGGTCCTGGCCTGCCTGACAATGACAACAGGCTTGTAGAACAGGCGGCGAAGTACAGCAAAGAAATTGGGCCCTATCGCCGTTACTTCTTCAAGATGCTCCTTCCCATGAAAGACTGGGATCAGGAATGTGCAGCATCCACAAAGGAACTGGTTGGCCAGTGCATGGTCGCTGATTTTGACCGTGCCATTAGCCAGGATTCTGAGCATGCAGATTCAATGCCTGCATTGGATATGTGTGTCATCCTTCGCCATATGAGTTCTGGAGCTGGCAAAGATGCCTCATGGTACATGGAAGCACTCCGTGTGATGTTGAAGGCTGTATCAAATAACTCACACCAGTACAAACAATTGCACGAATTCATTTGCCTAGAGCTTGCAGTGCATAAAAGGCTCAAGATCACGTCAGACAATCACTTAGGTTTGTGTAGTCGATCTCGATTCCAAGTGCATTATTGCTCATCGCGCATACTCTGATAGTGGGAATGGATGAAGATACAACAGTCAATGACACGGCCACCTTGTTGCGGCAGTGGTTCAATGAAGATTTTGCGACCGCAACCGAGGAATACTTCCGCATGTTCTTCTTGATAGCTGAGCGGTGGCTCACCGACGGGCAGCTGCGTACTACTGAGCAAGCCCATTTTGAGGCCATCTTGCGCAAGATATCCCTGGCACTGGATGCATTTGCAGCAAGCCATACCAGTGAGACATTCCCTGCAGCATGGGAGAAACTTCGCGATGTTATCTGGAGCTTACGACAGAGGGCCGATGGAACATTCACAGAGTCACAGCTTCGGTGCACGGAGTTCCGATGTGTGGCACATGCATGCGAAAAGATGTACCCTTTGAACACTGAAGGGTACACTGCCTGGAGCATACATTCCATTATGTGCATTGCCCACAAGGAGGTCGAAGTGTGCGAGGAAGGCGCGGACTGCCTTTGGTCCGAACACCAGTGCGATGTCAACCGGAGTGACTGGGATGAACCTTGCGCAACGCTTGAAGCAAAATGCTCCGTTCTGCACAAGATCCGAGAGCGTGCTCAGAAGCCACCGCGCAGCAGCACACCGTCCCACCCCTCTACAACACCTGCAGTGCCCGCTTCTCCACCGCATGAATCTCCTCTGCTCGATGGCACCACGGGCCCACCTAGCCCCGGGCCGTCCATACCATTCCAAGAAGACCCCGGACTGCAGCAGAGCCGGACGCAGCGAGAGACAGAAGCCGCCACCTCGTGGAGACGGCTCGTCGCGCTGCCGTTCGTTGCGGTGTCCCACGTCGCGCAGTGGTGGACCTCGCTCGCAGAGCGCGCTGCAGCAGCGAGTGGCGCTTCACAGCCGCCGGTCGGCGAGGATATAGCCATGCAGGACGTTGAGGCGGCGGCAGGCGACCGTGCAGGGCATTCTGGCTTGCAAGCGGAGGATAGGCGGAGTGAAGGGGGTTCTGAAGGAGTGGTAGAAGACCCTGACTCGGCAATGGTGCTGTATGGTGATTCAAACGTGGTCTAGCCTGCTTCCTGGATTTTGTAACCTCCGATCTTGTTTCATGGATTTGTATTTATGAGCTTCGTACAACGCCGTGTACAGTCTCTAGGAAAATTATGATATACGTACGCTACAGCGATACCGCGCGCGGCCACCGGGCGCGCTCGAGATCGCCCAGAAGACTCTGCGCTTCGTGCTGCGTGCTGCGTATCTGCGCGTCGCTCGCCCGAACGCGCTGTCTGTACCATTCCGCGAACAATCCTGGATCATTCCTGCGGGTGAGACGGGGTCAGCTCCAGCGCAAGTACGAAAATGCGAGTGCACGTACACGCGTTTCGCGAAGCGCTTCTTTGAGGGCGGCATCGCGAGCGTGGCGAATGGGCCGCGTCAGCTCGTGCACAGATGATCTGTACGCGGATCAACAGATACGTACGCTGTCAGGGTCAGGCAAGCGCACCTCGATAATCCATAGATACTCGTTATCCGCTGCGTCCGTCTGTGCAAACGCTGCCGTATTGATAGACTATCTTCTGTCAGTAATCAAACTCTAGAGCACCGCAAGAACGCACGTAACGCGATGTCCTGCGTGCGCGCGTCGACGACTCGACGTGCGGGCGAGCACTGGAATGCAGCGGACCGCATCACCAGGTCTTCGCGCACGCCGCACACGATCTGCTGATTGTCTGCGCAGGCGCTACTATGGACGGCCTGCAGCGCCATAATAATGAACTACAGTCTGTTGGCGATGTGCCGTCAGGCCTGTATCCGGGCTGCGATGATGAAATGAAACTGGATGCAGACATTATGTGGCATACCTTCCAGAGCTGTATCAAGGCGGACAATCGATAGCTCTTGAAGGGGTTGCGCGTTAGGGCTAGGACGCGGAGCTCTCGAGTCTTGGCAACGTCGAGATCCGGGCAGATGTTCGCGCTAGACCAGGCGTAAGTCAGCCGCGAGATGTAATGCATATGAAAGGGAACCTCACTCGACTGGTGCAGCTGCAAACCGCCGCGTTTGGCCCAATTTGCATGAGCTAGATAATTTTCAAGGCCACGGGAGCAAGGGCTACACGAGGTCCAAATGTTTTCTGAGAGACACAAACCTATCGGGAATATCAGCTGGAAGAGCAAGCAACTCGATACAGCCTACCTCAGACGTTCGCAGAGGAGCAGATTGGTAGGCAAGGCTTTGCCTGCGTCCAGACAGGCAGACAGGTCATCGCGCTGCTCGGCGAGAGCGATGGGCACGATGTGAAGCATGTGAAGGACGGCTCCGACTGGAAGCGACGGTCTGCTCACCGTGGTAGGAGACATCGCTCGGAATCTTCCGACGAGGCTGGTGCTCGAAGACGTCCGAGTGCTGTCCGGGCAGGAGGCGCCGCGCGACCAAAAGCGGCGGCTTGTCATTCGAGGAAGGTGCTGTTCGCCGGCAGGCGCACCACGGTCACGTGTATGCCGTCGGTTCCGAGACGCGCGCTACCTGGGCGGGCTCTGCGACCAACGGCCATGTCTCCGTCACATCCCTGTCTTCCGTCCGACCGGCCCAGGGCCACAGACCTTGACCTGTTCTATCTCGACATCCTGTGTCTCCTTGATTACAAATCGACCACCACCGGCTGTGCCTAAGCGTCGTCCTCGCGCCCCAAAGCCTCGGCACGTCGACATTCCCACCTATGCTGCGAATCGGGCCATTGTCTGGCTAGTCCTGTGCCTCTACGCAGTGCCATCCTACGGGCGTAAGTAGCCTCCAGCGAATTTACACAGGTGATGCGCTCGAATATAGTCCGGTGCGTCTGGTGCTTATCCACGCTGCTTTGCTCTCATGCTGTGGTACAGATGCTGTTTTACGACCTTTGAAGATCTTAAAAAGCATCAGACCGAGTATGACGGAGAAGAAAAGAGACGGTGCGCGGGCTGTATGCTCCTCATATACGTGCGCATGCGTTTTGCTGGCAATATCGTAGCTCACTGTCCGCGCCTTCCTAGGCCGCCTATGCACCTGATCCCCGCCCATCGAGCGAACGTCGAATTCCCCATCAGGTACGAGTCCATGAGAACGCAGCCGCCCTGGCTTTGTCGCCACAACCCTTGCCATCCATGCTGTATCCCTAATATCCCGCCACTCCACCGATCGCCGAATCCGATTCCCCTCTCGCAGCTCTCCACGTCGTCTCCGTGCTTTCTGGCAGCGGCCCCCCTCTCTCGAGGGATCGGATGCGAGACTACCTCCAGCGAAGGGCGCCTCATTCCAAACTATTCAAGTGCATGCGATATGTCAGGTAGTCAGAACCTCGCAAGAAGCAGCAATGAGATGAAGCACTCCTTCGACATATACTCAAGGGGCTGCGCTCCAATCGACGCTACGCCGGCTCGGCGCCGCCGACGTCCCATCTCGTGCGCCCTGTGCCCCGCGCCAGGTCGCCCAAGGTCGCCAGTCACCAGACGCGGAGGGCTTCGGGCCTCGAGGACTATTGGGCGACGCGAGGAAAAGAGGGCAGGACGTCGGTCGAGACGTCGACGAAACGCACTTTGCGTGCCAGCAGCTGGTGCGTCTCCTTTTGCCGGAAAGCATCATCGCCGTTGACGTGCTCGTCGACGTTCCGAACCCCTCAAGTGCGCCCTGGCCACGACTCGCAGAACCATCGCCGCCACCGACGCACTAAGGTGTGAAAGAAGTCCGCTCGCCCTCGGCTTCCCTTACGTACACCGCGCGTTAGCGACGTGACCTGCGACTCAGCTCGCCGCAAAGCGCCCCCTTCTTCCAACTCTTTAGCGCAGTCCCGTACACCCACTGTTTACGCTACATCACCGCAAGCTCCGCGCCGCCATCGCTGCACATCTGGCACCTTCTGCACCTATCCCCGACCTGGCGCGCACGCCTCTAGCTCGTGCGCCACGACCGGCCATACGCGCCGTCGCACGAAGACAGGACCGCCGGACTCGAACACGAGCATGTCTGCCGGCTGTGCCTCGCAGATCTCGAGGACAAGACCGCGCGGAAAGATCTGTCCTACGAAGGCAAGCTCGAGGTCTGAGCACCATGCCTGCGCTGCCGTTTGACGCCATGTACGGGCTGCTGGCGTTCGAAGACATGCCACGCGGACGAGCGGAGTCGTGCAGGTGATGGAGGCCGACTTGGAACGCTTGGATGTGTACGCGAGGCGATGCACTGGAGAATGCTGGACAGCGATTGCTCCCGTTTGGCGAACATGAGGGACCAGGTGCGTTCCTTCAGCCGTGTCTCCGCGAGCCGGGGCTCATATTCGCGCAGTGTAACCAACTTGACTGGTTATCCTGGATGACTCTGAAAGCCTCCAGGCGCGCGAAGGCCATGGAGAGAGCGCACGCTCCCGCGACGCATGCTATAGCCACGCACATTCTCGCGACTCGGAACTAGCTGCTTCAGATCAAGGCCTTCCTTTTAAGAGACGAATGTCGCGGTCAGCTTCGATCATGAATATCAACAGGATGCGCCACGGCGCGTCCGCTGCGGGACAACTCTCCTCGTGTCCATCCAGTCGACGGGCTTTTGTGCTTATCCCGTATTGGTCGTCGAGGCGGGTTCCAATGAAATCCTGCCTACGGTCGCGCTATCGCGCGGACCCCTCGGAGAAGGTTGAAAAGGGCACACTTCCATGACAGGTCGTGGACGGTTCTGGCGTCGAGCTTGCCGAGGCTTCGAAAGAGCAGAGCAGAACGCAGGTGTCGGCTTAGGAGGACTGCGGAGTGCTTCTGACTGCGCCCCGACGAGCGGGTCGTCGAGATACCGCAGGAGCGACGGGCATGACGCATGTTGTGGAGGATTTTTCACAGGCATACGACGCGTCGTTGCAGTGGCGGACATGTTCTGGCATCATCTGTCCAGTATGGGGCTCGAGGAGGCTCGAGCGGAAAATACTGATTGTCTCGATTCGAAATGCGACCGAAAGCAGGATGCCGAAGCGTGCCGGACGCCACCACGGGTGCACTCTACTCCATTTCAGGCAGCTGCTGTGGGTTGGCAGAGATCACGCGCCAGACGTTCCGACAACGCGCGCCTACTCGATCCGGCTCCACAGCCAACGGCCATGTCACCAATGCATTTAACCTGTCCCTCGTCTCGTCTCAAGCCTTACGGCTGTCTCAAAAGAGATTTTCGAGGCTGTTCGACCCCACATCAGTCTAAGAGAGCCGGATCCAGGCCTCCTCTCCGTCTACACAACGGCAAAAACTCTGCCCATGCTCACCAGCTCGCGCCTCTGCACAACCTGAGGCTGGGACTTGGAAGTATATCGGTAGAGGATGCAGCATAGTGCACTGTATGGTGCGTCGGATGCTCATCTGCGCTACTCGGAGCTCACGTTATGCAGAAGCCATCGGACGGGCTTTGGCTCTGAGCAAGGAGCGGTTCAATCGTGAGGCTCAACGTAGCGAAGGCGAGGCGGAGCCCTGTCTAAGTATTTCAGTCTTTGGTGCTCGTGCGTATGCATCTTCCTCTTTGAATGCTGGCTCGCTTACCGTGCCTCGATAGAGCTGCGTTTCCGGCGCGTTCCTGCCCGCGTCCGCCGTGAAACCGTCCACACGCTCGTTTGGACCGGACAGGGGACGACACCTGATCTACACACCTGATTATCCTCACCGGCGCGCACTCGCTGCCTCAACCTCGCTCGATGCCGGAGATCATGACGTCGCCCCGGCGCTTTTCGGCATTCGAACGTTCATTCCCGGTACTCTGTCGAAGTATTGGACCCGAGACCATCTCAAGCGGAGGTCCGTCGTCAACTAGACTGACTGGAGCGTGCTTGTGCTTCTCCAGGTCGCTGTAGTTGCGGTCCTCTTTGGACTCTCGGAGATGTCACCGTCATCGTCGCCACCGCGCTCCTCGCCCTCGTTGTGGCATTATTTTATTGTTCTATCAAGCTCTCAAGGTGCTGCCGAGACAAGTTCTAGCAGAGATTCCCGCGGGAGGCGTAGCGAGGCGACGCGCGTCGTCACAAACCGTACAGCCGGAACACATGTTCACGATACTGAGGTCTGCGTGATATCGTGCCTGATCTGCAGCGTCGGAGTTGCCCTTTCAAGCACAACGTCGTGTCCCAGGTCGTCCGGAGCAGCTCTTCATCAAACTTCGAGTTGTGGGCTTTGAAGACTGCCAGAGCGCACTACACACCGGCAACCAGTGCGTAGCTTCCCTCTCTCCAAATAACATCGCTTAACACGTGCTTCTAGCCGTCTACCACTTCTCCATCCGCATACATGCACATGTCCGGGCCCAGCAGCCGTCGTATCACGCTCACGGTCGCCCAGACGCGAAAGACCGCGCGACGACCGGCTGCACTGAGCTCCCCACAGGCACGGGACCAGAGTTGGACCAGAGAGCCCTCGCCGCACGATCGCGTCACCCTCGCGTTTCTGAACTGCTTTCTCTCCTACGCCGCTGGACGTCGCGACTGGAAGCCGTGCTGCATGGCGTTCCGCGTCCGGCTTCGCTGCGCCACTGTCGGATGACTGTAGACGAGCCCGAGGCCCTCTCCCGCAAGGTGGTCGGAAATGCGCGCAGCCTCGCCGTGCCCGTGCACCTGCACGACGGCATGTTGACGAAGATGCCCGAGGGAGCCTGAGAGCGTGCTTTGCGTGTGAAAGGACACCTATACGCAGATCCGTAGGCTAGTGCCGAAGCGACATAGACAAGGTATGTCCTTCGTGATGATCGATGTCAGTGGCCCTCCGCTCACTCTAGTCTCACAGCCCTGCAGGGCGGATATCATAGCGAGCCTCGCTCCCGCGCGCCGAGGTACAGAGGCGCACTTCATGCGCTGGATGAACTGGAGAGATGCTTCAAGGAGGTCGCGGACGCCGAGGAAAGCTGCGACCTCGCGCATGGAGCGCCTTCGCCGCGGTCCCGCGAGTCCGCTACGAGGCCGTGTACTTCACCGATCTGCACCGCGTCGTCGGGCTGCCGCCAGCCTGGGAAGACAGGAGGCGATTCCCATGCCGCAGCCTATCAGCTGGTCCAGAACGCGCGCCGCCTCACTGTGCGCATGCACCTGCGCGACGCTAGCTTTGTGGAGACGCCACAAGAGCGCGTGCTCTGCGGTGCGAGCAAGGGCGTCCGCAATTGGGCTCGCGGGCTATGGTCGAAGGGGCATAGACCAGGCGCGTCGTCCTGCCACGGTCGATACCGGCCGCCTTCATTCCCATCTCGCACACTTGCAGGATAAACATCAAAAAGTGCTCCGCTTGCGAGCACCAAGGCGCACTTCATGTGTCCAATGGATCGGAGCGATGTTTTAGGGAGGTCGCAGATGGCGACCGGACGCCTGGTACGTGTTGTCGTCCGATCTTTGGAGCGTGTGTGTTGCGGACTGAGGGTACAAACGCGGCACGAGGGACGACAGACGGGGACGACGACGACGAGGCGCGGCGGAGCGAGTCACGCAGCGACGCACAACTTATTCAGCTGTCTGTCCGTATTGACCAAGATAACATTAGCATAGTAAACTACCATACAACGGAGACTTACCTGTCCGTATTGACCAAGAGGTCGAGATGACGGACAGGCTACAGGAGCAGGGGTATATATACTACTGA